>CAUYPK010006605.1:0-36324 GCA_963574355.1 Loris lydekkerianus
CACTGGTAAATTTCAAAAATAAAAATATATACCCAAAACAATTACAATAATTGAGGAATCACTAGGTTAAATGCTTTTCAATATTTATTGCTAAAGAAAAACTGTAAACTAGCAACAACAACTTTAAAACTTTAAATAAAGTGCAGAAAACCATAGCTTAACAGGTAATCAAGCTAAATCACAATCAGCAAATCAAATAACCTGTATGACCCAAGTATAAGCTGAGTTCGGGTTTTCGGCTTATACTCAAGTATGTACGGTATATACATCTATATGTATGATGTAGGGATCAACTTTCATAGTAATATATTCATACTGCAATGTACTTTCTGGACACCAGGTGGTGCTGTGAGTGGTTCCAAGGCTCATACCTGATTCACAGTTTATGTTGTTACTATGGTAACCACCTTCCATGGCCAATTGGCATTTTGGAGTTTCTATAAAAGTTTGTTACCTAAGTGTTTTATAACCTTGGCTCTTCTACTCCAGACAGCACTCCCACCGACCTTCCCACTCAGTGCAGGAGTCCACGCTTCTTAAATCTTTCCACTCTGCTTCCAGGTTCTCCTGCAAATTGGCAACTGCATTTGGCTGTGGGGGAGGGTGCTGCCGGGTTCCCCCGGTTCCTGGCGGGTCAGTGGCTGAAGCGTTCAGGGACCTTATTCTGAGTTTTATGGTTCAGAGTTTCCCTTTTGGTTCAGGACCTGCTTGTTCGACAAGCAGCCTGACCCGCCAACCTCCTCCAACATTCTCCCCCTGGAATGCTCAGGCTCCTGGTCTGGGGGAAAGTGCCGCCCTTTTGGGTAGTTCAAAATGTCTGCTTCCCAGGCGGGATCCCTTCCCTTCAATTGTCCAACAGGTTGCCCAGGTCCCCGTGGTTTTGAGGGGCTCTCCTTTTGGATGCCTCCCTCAGTTCAGGAATAAAAGTCAATTGGGTTTTGTCAGCATTTGCAAGCTGCTGTCCTCTGTAAGGGAGGGGCCTGCTGGTCAGCACAGCCAAGTAGGGAAGAATCTTTACAACAGAGTCTGTGATTTTAAATTACCCCTCATATATAGCAATCCGCCAGTTCACTGAGTGTCTCATGCTGTCCGTCTATACCAATAATCCACACATGGGGAAGGTCCAGACCACCTTTCCTCTCACCTGATGGCTTGGGAGAGGTACGCTACATGTCTGTCCTGTCCGCCATCATGCTCTGCCCCCTCTTTCAGATTATTTTAATAAAGGCACTTGTTCACCTTTTTAAAGAACATTTTAAATTCTTAACTAACATTGATTTAGTTTAATTATTAGATGTGTAGCAATTCATATTATGGGGCAATATTAATGGTTTTTAATATTTCTCTAAATTTCAGCTTGTTGGCTTTTTTGTCCTCATGGTAATATTTTAAAGACAATTTTTAGAGGGAGAGAAGAGGAGGGGGGAAGATGGGTGGAGCGGGAGTAATTGGTGGGACCACACCTATGGTGCATCTTACAATGGTGCATGTGAAATTTACTGGGTGTAGAATATAAATGTCTTAACACAATAACTAAGAAAATGCTGTGAAGGCTATGTTAAGCAGTTTGATGAAAACATTTCAAAGTGTATAAAACCAGCACATTGTACCCCATGATTGCATTAATGTGCACAGCTATGATTTGACAAAAAAAATAATAATTTTTAGAGGGTCATTGTCTGATGTAGTCTTCCTGTAAAGTTTAAATTTTTTTTGCTTTTGTAGACTTTATTTATTTGTTTATTAAATTTTTTAAATTAAATCAAATTAATATGAAGGTACAATTTTTGGTTACATTGTTCTCGCTTCCAGGGTAAAGTTCCATTTGTAGAAAAGCCTCACCCAGGGGGCATAATGTTATACACCTAAAATTTTATTCTTATTTAATATTGAAAAATCTTGTAATTTATATTTAGTAACCAAATTTTAGAGTAAGATTATACCCAAATCTGATCTCTAATCACCTTCAGAAACATATATAGCAGACCGTACAATTCAAAGGACAGGAGAAGCGAGTGTTAAGCTTTGACGACTCTGTAATTATAAGAAACATCTGTAACAGCTCAGTATACTAACACCTTGGTGATAAGGGCATGGAGCAAGGATTCGGGTCTCCTTAACAGGAGAGCATGCCAGACGAGAACATAAGTGCTTAGCAGTCTCCACACCTGTGGTGCAAATAGCCCTGGGACTACGTCTATAAGGAGCTGCAGGAGAGGTTAGTCCGGGTTCATCATTCTTTCACGGACTCTCTCACTCTGACTCTTTTGCTCTCCCTGCAAGAAGACTACTAAGATTCATTCTCCTACTGTGACTGTTTTTCTCTCTCTCCCTTCTGCTAAGACAAATTGCCCTCCGGCACCTAAGGGGAGTTAATCCTGGACAGGGTAGCACAGCTGTCTGCATCCAGACAGTAACAGGCCGGGGCCAGAGACCTGGCCAGTCCCAGTCCCCCACAAACATAACTTTACCTAGAAATATTCTAAAGCAAACGCACTAATGTTAATAATCTTGTTATTAATTACAAAATTATGGTAGCCTAAAAGTATAAAAATTGAAATTGCAAAGAATGCAAGTGAACTGAAACTACCTGAAAACAATTCCCTCACATACGAAGTGCTGAAATTTTACATTTTAATTGTTATAAATTCAAAATTAAAGCTGATATATTATTAAAAAGTGTTTCTAAAAAGAATATACAGCCATTGACTGTAATTTTAAAATTCATTTACCATATTCCTTACAAGAGTTGATACATATGGTAAATGTGGGTGATTATTTAATTAATTTTTAGCAAAATTGATCTAGAGTTAGCAAAAGTGGCCTCATTAGGGGAGATGAAGCCACTTTGCCTACCTTAAATAGAAAACTTAAGTTGGAGAATCAGAACCAGTTAAGTACAGTGTGAAGTAATATCTTGACACTGGGGTTCACAGGTTTTTCCATTGATTCAAGTAACTAATAAATGCTTTCTTCCATCCTTTCACCTATCTAACTTTTCAGAGAAAAATTTTGTTCACTGCCCTATTTGTTGTATCAAAAGTTCCTACTGGTAACAGATCTATCTCCATCTAGTGCTCAAGGGAGATCCAAGTTCTTGCCAAAGAGCAGAAGTTGAATAGATGACTCACTAAATGTAGTTCCACTCCCAGCTGGCCAAGGACACTTGTCTCCAGTAGATGAAATGTTTGTTTGCTTATTTATTTATTACCCCAGCAGAAGTATTCTAAAAGATGTAAACAGTCCAGATGAAGCTAATTTTACTTTTAAAGAGGTACAAAGAATATAATATACAAACCTGGCTAGTTAAAGGGTATTTTTCCTGTAATAGTTTTAGGGGGATGGATAAATATCCAGTTAGTTTATAAACAAAGAAGTATTAACTTTATGGATAAGAAATTTGATGGAATTAATGTGTAAGAAAATAGGATAGGATACTTTTGAAAATGAGCTAATTTCATGGGTAATCTATTTAATAATAAGAAATATATCATCGTCTGTTCCACATTTTTCTGCATTATAATATGTTCCATGAAATAAATTTATCATTCATCAGATTTTGCTTTTTTAGATTGTTTCAATTTTTATTATTTAAAATTGCTGCCATTGGATGGTGCCTGAGGCTCAAAAGAGTAGGGCACTTGGCCCTGTATGCCAGAGGTGGCAGGTTCAAGCCCAGCCCCGGCCAAAAACTGCAAAAAAATAAAAAATAAATTGCTGTCATAAATTGAATTTATATATTCTGAAATATTTGTCACTTTTATAAGATAGAACTCTAGACATACAATTGCTGAGTCAAATATATTCATAATTGATGTTTTAATATCTTCTATAATATCCCACCAAATTAATTGTGATCCCACTATAGTTGTGTGAGAATATTTATTCCCCCACATACTTAACACTGTTATGTTTTATCAACCTTCTGGATGCTTGTTAATATTATGAACAAAAAGTGATATATCGTTAGGTTTTGAGATTTCTGATAAGTAATAAAATTGAACCTCCTTCAACATGGTAATTGTTCTTTAGCGTAGTTCTTATCTGTTTATATCTTTAATTAATGGGCAGATTTTGTGTCTTTATTTGTATAAGTAAGTTTTATTTGTGGAACCTTTCTTAGGTTTAGGGAAACTTAATTTTTTCATCCTTTTTTCTGTGACTTTCTTCTTTTGTCACTTTAAAACTCCAGTCAAATGAAGGTTAGCTTTTCTATCACTAATCACTTAAGTTAGATAAGATAAAGATGAGTTAATAACACTTTAACCTTCCTCTCATTCGGTTCAACATTTTTTCTACAGTACAACAATACGACTCAAGTCCACTGCATTTGGTGAGGAGGTTCTCAAGGGTAGTCTTTCCAGTCACCACCAGTTTTTACCTGGGCTCATTCTGCTATTTAGTACTTGAAGGATTGTGTTTTAGTTTTAATTTTTCTATTTATGCTTTTCTACATGTATAACAATGTATTTATATATATTGTGTTTTTTTTTTTTTTTATTGTTCTTACTATTCTCTTGAAGACCAGTTATAAGGACATTAGTGATACCTCTTTCTAATCTTTTTTCTTGTTTTGTTCTTAAATCTGTTCATTCAGATTTCCTTTTGGGTAATAGAACCATTTCTCCAAGCTTTTGGTTTCTTCCACTGGTCTCAGGTTGTACAGTCTTGATAGATTTAGTGTGTTTGCACAGACTAGGTAATAATTGCTTTTTGTTTGACAGCAAATACAGGTTATAAAGATGGTGGTTTTGCCTCTGGTTATTATTCAGGAGGGAACAATAACCTTCAACTAGTTTAAAGTTCCCTTTAACAGCCTAGGACATGGGTTACCTAGGATTTTGTCTCATATTTCTGGCACTTGTGCCCATGCTTGGAGGATTCAGAATTCCCATCTCAGAATTCCTACTTTGATAGAATGTTCTCAAGTTAATCTGTTTTTACTTTTCACAGTAGCAAATGTAACAGTTATAAACCGTAAGAGCCAGCTACTTTCATTGGGGTTCCAACATTCTACACATTTTCTCTTGATTTCCTATCTTACAATTCTTCTCCAAGGAACGCCTTTGTCCTGGGTTGTTTAAGGTCTTCCCTGATTGAGAGAGCCTTAATTTGATTGGATTTTGACATTAGTCTATCTCATCTGCTCTAAATCTTTTAGGAAAATCACAGTCGTCCCAAATTTTCATTTTTTAAAAATTTACTCTTTCTTTTTTTTCATTTGTCCTTTTCAAAGGTAGTTGGGAAGTTCAGTTTGCTCAGTGAACAATTTTCTATCTTAAACTAAAACCATATTTATTTTATTATTAACATTAAATATTTCTAGTTCCATGATGCTATCTTTTTGAGTAATTGATTATTTTTTTCTAAGTTGCTCCTTTTCATCTTTCTGTGGAGTTGTTTTAGATTTACAGTTAAATTTGCATTGTATTTATTTTCCTTCAGTATGATCCCAAGAAAAGAGATGACTATTGAAACTATTTCAGTTTGAAACATATTTGGAAATGGTCTACAAACATGCTATGATTTTAAGCCAATGTAATATTATTAGAAATATTACCCTTTACTTCTTTTACTCGTTTAAGTACAAGATTGCCAATGATTGTCATAAAAGAGTTAACATTTCCACACAAAATTTTAGAAAGATTCATCTATATATACAATAAAATACCATTTTAAAGCATCAGTAATGTGATAATTTTACTCTGATAGCTAAGGCTGATCTCATTCAAAGATTATTTTCATTTGTTATTAGACTGAAAGTTTTAGATTCAGAAACATATGCCATTTTTAAAATATCTTTGAATGACATTAGGAGAGAATATCTTCTAATTCCAATGTTTAATAAGTCTTCTCCTTACAAAAGCTGTAATTTAAGTGCTCCATGCAAAGAACATGTGTAAGAATGAAATAGTAATGCAAATTAGTGACGTTTTCATATAGAGAAAAATAAGAAAAGTCTCTTCTATCTCCATGGACACAAATCTTTCCTTGCCTTTGAATCATGTCATTCTCCTTCTTTCCTCCAGGTCTTCTTTGTCCTGTTCTTTTATGTTTATTTAACAAACATGTACACAGTATTTCATAAATTCCAGGCACTGTGTTAGACCCAAGAGGTACACCGATGCATAAATAAGCCATGATTTTATCTCATGTTTTCCCCTTGAGGCAGGAGGTATGAAAATGATCTGTAAAATGTGGTCTCATAAAAGGTGCTATAAAAGGTATGGATAGATATAAAACTTATCAATTTAAATTTGGGGTAGAGAAAAGTGCTGCAAAATTATCCCTAAGAGCTTTCAGATTGTTGTCTTAAGCACTGAGTATTCAATTGGAGATATTTACATTGTAAAGGGGAAATCAAAGCAATTGTTTCACTGAAGAAATTTTGCTTTAAAGTTTAGTAGTTTAGTAAGTATTCACATTTCTCTCTTGTAGTTTTTGTGTGTGTGTAAAAATCGCATGAGATAGTAGGTGTGAAAGTTTTCTGTAAACTGTTACATTCCTTATAAATGTAAGGTGCTATGATTGTGAATGGAGGTACAGTTGAAAGACTGTGGAACAACTTGGATATGGTGCGGAAATAGAGCATATTTGGAAAGGACAAGATGATATAGTAAATTTCAAATAAAATTGTAACTACCTATATGATGTATTTTGAAGTCTGCTAACACAGACTTCACTTCCAAAACTATCTCTGTGTACAGCCTGCTGCCATGGCATTTGAAATTCTGCTAGAGAAATTTCTTTTGTTTGAGGCTAATTAGTAAGTAGTAGTGTTCAAAAATAGTACTTTTTATAATGCAGTGTTTTAATGTTTGAAAGTGTTTTGCTCTATTTTTACTGGCTTGTGATTACGTTTCAAGCTAGGTGTTGGTAATAGTATTTTTATTTTCATTATCTTTATTATTCTTTATTTATTGAGGAAGTAAGGATTAAAATTTGTATGAATTTTTTTATTCCATAACCAATGAATGACAGGCTTCACTAAGACTATCTTGCTTCCTTTTTCTTTCCACTTTACCATAATTAAACCCCATGAAAGACGTGTTTATTAAGCACCTGTTATAGGGTTCAGAAGCTTCCCCAGAGGACCTACAATATACTTGGAGATACAAGTCTTACCAGTTAGAAACAGTCAGGGACAATCATAAGATTCTGTTTCACTTTAAATACTAAATTGTGTGATAAGAACTTTGACAGTTTAGACCATGGGAAAAACAATATGGGTGCTTAGGTCCAAGAATCCTTTGGTAAGAAGTAGAATTTCCCAACTATTTAAAAACTGTGGAATATTTAGTTAGATAAAAAGGAGTAGAAGGCTCTTTCAGGGTAAGTTAAAAGCATTATAAGGAAGCCCATCATTAACTGAAAGTGATAGTTAAAATGATTCAGAAGACATAATATCATTAGGGGGAAATATAATAACTTCTGTAATCAAATGTTTCCCTGAGCCTCACCAGCTGGGGTCATAGGTATCCCTGAATCCCCTTTTGCGACTCGACTGGAGGCTCCCAGACAGCCTCCTCACCCCTTTCCTGCTGTCAAATGCATCTGTGCCCCTAATGTCTTTTCCACTCCTGAGCTGCTGCCTGGGCCTCATGCAGTTTCAAGATGTTTGCAGGCGCATTCCTTTGTCTACTGGTGAAAGGCTGCTCCTCCCTACTCCGTTCCGCCTTTTCAGAAGAGATCCCCAGCAGAACTACTGGGCTCTCGCACCGTAGCCTTTTCATTTCCTTCCCCAGAGTATGTTCATGCTAACAGAGTAGATGAATCAGAGGTGGGTTCATGTTTTACTTGTGTTCTATACCCCACAGAGGAACCTCTGGGGTCTCAACACCAGAAAGTCCAGGACATCTGCTTTATCATGTGACAGTGGAACAACCTTTACTCCCTTTATACTGTCCGTTGGTGTATTTATCCCTGTGCACAGGAGTGGTGTGCTGCGGAGTTCTGCTTCTCAACAAAAGTGGAAGGGAAAACAATTCATTCCCCTAATTGCTCCCTGGTAGCCAGAGCACGGCATGTGACCCAGGCTTAGCCAGTCAGATATTTCAGTCTAGGTCCCAGCTCTGGGACTTGGATTCTAGAGCAAGTGTCCCGAGAAGAAAGGATCATTTAGGAGCCACTCGCTGTGACTACAGAAGGTTCTGCATTGGTGGCAGTGGTTTCTGGTGTGCGTCAAGTCTCTCAGAAGCCTCAGAGTCCTGTGATTGGACCCGCCTGTTTTTTGCCCGGGCAGCTCAGGCCTCCTCTGGGCCCTGCCTTGCTTTCAACCTGCATATTCCTGTAGCCTTCTTGCAGAGTCTGCAAGTCTGATACCTCCTATCAAATCCAGGGGAGGTTGTGTTCATTTGCTTTTTAAAAGAATTAAAATAGCTCAATTTATCTTACTTTTCTTACAACAAAATCCTCCGACTGAAACAAAAGACCTTGTTGCCAAGTCTAGCTTATTGAGCCAGGCTGATATGTCTTTGCTTATGCCATATTTTTCTTTAGAGACCCCAGTGTCTTTTTTGTTTAGTCACTGTCTTCCTTGAGGACCCTCAAAGTGACCAGTGTGCTTGCGTATGTCACAGGGGTAGGGAACCTGCCACCTGGGGGCCACATGAGGCTTTCAGGATCCTTAAGTGCAGCCTTTTGACTGAGACCAAATTTTGTTCTGTGAAGGGTGGACTCAGTAGAGGGGCCACACTTGGGGATCTGGAGGGCCACATGTTGTCTGGAGGCTGTACATTCCCCATCCCGATGACCTTTCCCAAATGTTCCAGTTTACAGGCATATTGATAAAATGTTTAGGTATTTAAGGGGCGAGGAGAGGAAAAGTGTCATCCAGTCTCATGCATCAGGAAGTTTTAAATCCCTACTCTGATCCGATATCAGTGCCACTGCCACTTCATGTTCACACCACTGTCATGAGATGGGTACTTTTACCCAGTGAAAGATTGAAGTGGAAAAAGAATTGCTGTACGTCTTCAGTGGAAATCTGGGCATTCCTTAGCACACATACTTCCTAGCTCTCTGATTTGATGGATGTCTCCGGGCGATGCTTTGTTTTTGAGCCACTTACAACTTTGTAAATTGTAAATGACAGGTATAAATGCAAATGATTTCTGTCTATAGGTACACAAATGGATTGTGTCTGCTGGAGATGAACCTAACTCCTTTTCCCCACTGTGGAAGAAGCAGATTTTTAGTCCATTTGTAAGTTCATTGCAACATTTCTTACCACCCGCACATGAGGTTCTTTAGATTCTCCTTTAAACTAATTATAACATCTCGCCAGTTATCTCATTCATTAGTAAGTTCAAGAAAATCTTTGACACATATGCACTTTATGTCTGTGTATGAGATTTCATCTTTTTTAAAAGTATCTTTTAACAACCTCATTTTACCAACTAGGAAATATTACACTTTAGCCTCCAGTGACTTGAATAAAACTAATAAAAGGAAGAGCTGAAATTTAAACACAGATTTTCCATGTTCAAATTTAAGATTTTCCAAATTTAAAGTTGCACAGCAAAGAAGTGGTAAATAAAACAAGAGTTCTATCACTTCTGTTTAAATCTCTTAAATTCCTGATCTAGTGAGCTTCCTGTTTCTAATCCCTTTCCCCTAAATTTTTGTTTTACAAATTACTGAAAGCTTATTATTCTAAAACAATGCTTTATTTGTTTCTCTTTGGCCATTTCTCCAAGTGGCTAGTTAGAAATATTTTTAACTACCGACTCTGGAATTTAAGCCTGCCCCTGCTTACAATCTTGCCCTCTTTACCTTCCAATATAATCTTGTAAACAACATAGTCTGTTTTTTCTCATCTTTATTTTCTCAGATTGAGTTTTTTCTATTGGAGTCCTTCTTCTATGCTAATATGTCAAAATTAACAAATCCTGAAAAGTCAATTCCAGTCCATTTTTACCTCTTTCAGAAAGTTTTCCCAAATTTGTCTGGTGTTTGAACCTTTGTTGCATCCTCTAAAATTACAGCATGTGTCTATTCAGCCATTTAGGAGTAAACTTAACAGCTGTTTGGGAACCTATAGGTATTTGCTCATCATAGTCTTAAGAGGCATTATAGGTTCTTAACTTTTTGGCTTCGAATCCCAGCTATGCTACTTCCTCCCTCAAAAAACCTTGGACAAGTTATATAACTTTGCAATCATCTTTTTTAAGTCTCTAATGAGATAATGAGAGTTTCTATCTAACTGGATTCTTTGGGGGATTATATAAATTAATATATGTTAAGTGCTTACAAATAGATTGCCTAGTAAGTGTTGTATACAACTTTACCACTATGTTTGTTATCATTTCTTTTTTACTCATTCTTGCTCTGTCTTCCAAACTGAATTTTAAGTTATATGAGAAAAAAAATATTAAAAAGAATTGGTACAGCATGTGTCACAAATTTGGTGTTTTATCATTTAGTAAAAAAGAATTATTGAAGGGGCGGCACCTGTGGCTCAAGGAGTAGGGCGCTGGCCCCGTATACCAGGGGTGTTGGGTTCAAGCCAGGCCCCGGCCCAAAGAACTATTGAAGGGAGGAGTTTTTGAGCAGTTTTGTGTGCCAAAGGCAGTGTTCAAGCATTGTATTGCAAGGTATTGGGAAGGCTTGTGACAAGATTGGATCAAGGGCTATTACAGTAATTCCAACACGTGACAGTTTTTATTTCATCTCCAAACTCAAACATTTATTGGTACCATGTGCCTTTCATAGAGATAATTCATAAGGATTTCTAATAAACAAATAACCATTCCAATCTTAAGAGAACTTAATATCCAATATAAAAAAATCAATAAGCAAGTAAATAGGGGTGATCAATGCTTTGAGTTTTATAATAGTATTATGTATAGGCACAGGATACAGTGGGAGATCAAGGCAGCAGCCACACTGGCTTCTTGAAGGAAATGATACATAAGCCCTACATAGTGGGGTTGGCCGTGAGAATAAGTGGTTTTCCAAGCAAGTGGAACACACGTGGCAGAATGACAAGGCAGTGTAAGACAGGGGCAGTCGGCTAAGATCCGACTGTGACCAGAGATGAAGCTGGGGCTGAGCACGAGGAAATATGCTGTATTTAGATTTTAGGGTCTCTCCTGGAATGTAGAATTTCATTAAGTGTGTCATAGTGTTTGAGATGAAGAAGCTGTTTCACTGAGAAAAGAGCTCTGCAGAAATAAGACACACACTAAAAAACATAAAGAGAGAAGTGGGATAGGGAAAGAGGGGTACCAAGAAAGACCATTGTTTGGAATTCCAGAGTCACAAAGCTCCAGAACCTCAGGAGGGTGGCAGGTGAACAGATGAAATAGACTGGCCGACTGACCAAGAACTGCCTATGATCAACCTCTTATTCATGGCACAAAATTTCAAATTAGGAAATATGCTGTAGAAAAGAAATAGCATGGCATTTTCAAAGCTGTTTTTCTTCTCTCCTCAAATACAGAATTGAACTTCTACCATGTGGCATGGTCCTACAGTCATTGTATTGTGTCATCCTACTATAATAATATATAAAGTCTGATAGTTTTTCATCACTAATCAGGTTGAAATAAATCATATTATATATTAAACTAGTTCTTCTTTCTTTTTTCCATCTGACAGGGGGCTTTTAGAACAATATGTTCCATGGATGTCAGTGCACAAACATTCATCATGGAAATAATTCACTAATATTACATGAATCATAGATGAGAAACAAAGAACATCACAGTATAAGAGGCAAATTTTTAAATCACGTAACAAAAGAAGACCCCCCAAATTTGTAAATATGTATTCTCAGCCTGTAACATTAAAGGTCTTGGAGCAGCTAGATACAAACTGCCGTTCATGTAATTCATGCAGCAAGAATGTACTTTGGTCTAAATATTCACTAGAAAAAAATTCACATATGTACAATCATCATAAATTTATGTTGTTTTTTTTTTTACAAAATTTATATACACATAAAGATATATATTTTAAGAGCTCTTAGCCATGGATATCTAAAGTTTCTAATTGAGAAAAATTTTTATCTTCATAAAGAAGATGCTTTCTTTTGAATGTATTCAGTAAAATATGTAAACCGTTGAACATTTTACAGATAAATGTCAGAAGTGTTACTAAAACAAGGCAGTGTGTGACATTTATTGCTGTTTCAATTTAAAAAGTGTCTAGTATTCTTCATCCAGATGAACTAACTTTTACTTAGCCAATTTCCTACTCTAATGCCATAGTTAATAATTAAGGAGTTTATAATATAATTCCTTCTTCAACTGTTTTGCTATAAATTCCCATGTGATATGCATATCTCGGTAAAAGTTATTACAAAACATATCTTGTTCAATGAATTCCTAAGCCGGATAATTTTTTCTAAAAACCAATTAATCATTTTTACTCCCCGTATCTGATATGAGGCAAAATATGATATGAGGTAATGTTTCAGAGATATAGAAAGTTGATTAAAATAAAATGGTTTTTTATGTTGAAAAAAGGGAAAGGGTGAAAATAAGAATGATTAAAAAATAAAATTAGAAAATAAGACAGAGTCCCAAGGATAAACATGACTTAAAATACGATCTTAAGAAGTTGATAAGTGTGGGCTTAGCACCTGTAGCTCAGCAGCTAGGGCGCCAGCCACGTACACTGGAGCTGGCAGGTTCGAACCCAGCCTGGGCCTGCCAAACAACAATAACTACAACCAAAATAAAATAGCCAGGAGTTGTGGCAGGCACCTATAGTCCCAGCTACTTGGGAGGCTGAGGCAAGAGAATGGCTTAAGCCCAGGAGTTGGGGGTTGCTGTTAGCTGTGATACCACAGCACTCTACCAAGGGTGACATAGTGAGAAGTTGCTAAATGTAGTTCAAAATATATCCAGAGCAAAAAGTAAGCACAAATAAATTGTAAGTTTGCTTTTGGCTATTTGTCTTAAAGATGATTCAGAAATAACTAGTAATATCTACTAAATGAGTAATCAAAGTTTACTAAAATTTTAAATCTGAAACAAAATTAGCATGTTTTTAAAATTTACTGAAAACCCTAAACAATATGGGACACAACCAAAGCTCTGAAGTTCTTATCACATACATAGTTGGGATTCCCATTTGTTTCTTCCTGGTAGAAAACTTCATTGTCAGGCCATAATCAGGATCTTTAGGTAATTAGAGTTTTCAATTTTACCTATTTCTTTAAAAATTGTAAATTAATGTTAGTTTAGCTTTGTCTTTATCAAGTAATTTTTTTATAGGTTTGGTTTCATTTTACAGGATATATGTAGTCCTGATATAAATTTTTAACAACTGTAGTTCTGGCCTACAAATTTCCCAAAACTAAACTCTGGGACATGAAATTCCCCATTACTTTCACAAGGAGACTTCATGGCTGAGTTCTGCCCTGTGCTGTTTAATTAATTTTGAGTGTACCCTCAGGTTAGGCAAAATAAATCACTGAGATATTTCAGGTATGTAAAACAATAATATACTATGTTAAGAATTACTCTCTTAAAAATTTAATAAATACTCATATATGATCTTAATATTTTTGTCACACCATGTTCATTTTGTTCTTCTTCAATTCTTTGTTTCCATTAATTATTTTCAACATTCGGAATTCAACAATGTTTTTTAAAGATTATGTACCATTGTGTCATGTAATCTCACAGTTTTCTCTCCCTGAAGGATGTTGCATGTCCATTTTAGCCAAGATGATGGAGATTTAGCAATGTTAAAGGTTCAGACTAAGTGACAGGGGGAAGGTACTTAAATTTTTTTTAGTGTTTTTTAATGCACTAGTCCACCAGCTGGTACACAGCACAATTTCCCTTAGTTATGTCATTAATGGAGGCCCTATTTTAACCCATTTTTTTTGTCACTAATTTGAGCCCCACATCCTCATTCATCAATCTCTTGGGTGCCTTGAAGAGCTATCCACATGGATATTATCCATTGAATCCTCAGTCCAAGATAGAGCAATTATACAATTTCTCAACTCTCCCACATCAAAACATGATTCTCTTCCTCACTAAATTCTATTCTAATTTGTCTTTAAATGTTTCATTTACTTGTTACTCAGGGATAACAAGTTGATTACTTTTATATGTTAGATCAAAACCATTAGATGTTCATTACTATTGTGCTTCCAACAATTTATTAAATTCCTTTCCATCTTAAAACAAAATAACACTAACAAAAGAAAATGAAAGGTTTCTTCATTGAGTGTAACAGGTTTATCAATTCTAAAGATAATTTTACAGATTACAAACTGGCAATATTTACTTTATAAACATATTTTGTAACCAAATTAATGAGTTTAGGATGGAAAATATCCTTTTTGAGTGCTGAAACTACAAAAGGACCTCACAAGGAGAGCAATCAAATGTCCTAGTTTTTGGTTTTTAAAGACAAGTTGTTATTACTCATTTTATTAAGATAAGCTGGGTTTGGTTTGATAAATTTCTTCTTTGCTGGATTCTTCTGTTGTAGTCTGGACTAGCAGTTAGTCATCCACAGGGGCAACAAAAAGATTTCTAATTTTAACATGTGTTTCAATATAAAGGACAGTGACCACTCTGTCTCTATTTCCCCAACTCTTTCCAGCTCCAACTTCCCTTCAAAGACTGTGTGCATTGTGTTTGCTGACCTAACAAAGAGCTCTCAGACCTGAGGAGCTAAAAAACAGTCAATTCCTTCTGTGCTAGATGCACAAAGCTGTCAGGCCCCCAGTGATTGGAGTTAGTAAGAAATACGGGAAATTATGGCTTGTGATGTGGGAAATATGTATGGAAAAGGAAGGATGGATTGCTCTGTTCTGCAGAGAGTAGTCTGTAATTTTTTATCATTAATTGTATGGCTTAATTCTACAATTAAATTCCATTATTTGGAAAACCCTTTTTTATTAAGTTTTGGGATAAAGCCTTTTAGCAGCAATAACAGAAAAAAGAGATCTATGTTTAATGAAACGTTAGGTATTGAATTTAAAGTTCTTAAAAAGTTTGGTGATAAACATGTAACTTGCACAAGACATTTGATGGCATTCACCACCCCTTGAGGGGACTGCAGACAAGGTGACCTCCAGAAGGTCAAATATAAATTTGCTGCGGGAGCCTCTGTGTCCACTTCAAATTTTGTTTGCATTTTATTTAAAATTAGTTTGAAATTTAGAACTTAAGTATTCAAAGAGTGATGTAGCAAAAACATTCATATTTTGAATATGTAACAAATTATAACTATTGAAAATAATGCTTGCACACAGGAAAATAGTTCAATGGATCATTACAAAAGGAGTAAATTAAATAATGAGAGCTCACATGGTGCAAAAGTCCTAATTTGGAATTTTGTAATTGCACCTTGGCATATCTTGAGTTACAGAAGGAATGTTTTGTTAGCACTCCTCTCTTTAATTGAATAAATTTAAATATTTTGAAAACTTCAAATTTGGCTAAACATTTCAAAATAATAGAGACAAATTGTTGATGCTTTTTTGCCTACAGAATATTTGTTAAAGGAAGCTATTCTGTAAATAAAGGTATTCTGTAAATAAAAGCAAAAAACATTACCTGTAGGAATATTTATATGTTTTGATACAAAAATATTAAAATTCAGAATATACCCTATGTAGCATAATTTGCTTTTTGCTTCCAGAAGCTTCAGAACTTATAGAGAAAATATTTTTTTAGGTAAAAATGTGTTCACAATGTAAAAATGTGTTCATAATGTAGTCTCCATTTTTTTCCAAAATCAAAATAATAAGACTATGTAGAAATACCGTATTTTCAAAGTAATACTATTGGCATGGTAGTAGAGATAGCTATGAATAAGAAACTGTTTAAATAGAAAGGGAGCCAAAAAATGTTATACACATTTTAAGAAAAGAAATGAACTATCAATTTGTAATACTCAAGTCATGTTTGACTGCTGCAATTACAAGAAATGCTCAGTATGACTTGCTTTCATCTTTTATCACTTGGTATATATTGAGTATTACAATTTTAATAGAGTCTTTTCTTTTCTTAAGATGTGTATACATTTTTTGGCACCCTCTATATATGGAAAAATACTTTTTTTTTCTGCTTATGCTTTTCCTAGACTACTTTCTTTTAGTACATTTTTACTGGGATTAATAATACTTCTTAACAATCATTAAATATTTTCTTATAATTTCCTAAAATCAAGGACATCATTCATAAAATCATTGTAGTTATCACAACAGGGAAGAAAGGATTGCTTATGTTCAATGTTCAGATGCTATTTAGAAGTTTTTCAATGTCGGTTTGCTGTATAAAATATGTACCAATTTTATTTTCAGAAAATCTTATTTTGAGAGTAGGTAATGGATGAAACATTTGATTGATTTACTGATATATTAAAACAAAAGGTCAATTTTTAATTATTTTGAAAATTATAAAGTTTAATTATTTTTATTGCTCTAATTCACTATGAAATAATACCATTTGAGATGATAAATTATATGGCTTCCCTTGTTCATGATGGCTGGAACCAGGAACTTGATTACAGGATGAACTCAGGCTACCTCTTTCTGTCTCTGTCTTTCCTCTGTCATAATCACGTGTGACCCGGGAGGGGAATTACACAAGCTAATGTGGCTGTGGAAGCTCATTCCTCTATAGTGCTATGGTGAACAGTTCTTAGAGGTGGCCTACAGATGCCATTTAAGTGGTCTCCTGCTAGTTGATTTGAAATTTGTAAATGATCATTTTTAACCATGCCTCCCTCTCTAGTATGTGTCTATATATATACCTACACATATATACAGAGAGAGAGAATCTGGAGGAGATTTATAAATAAACTTGTTATCACATAAGTGGTTATCAGTTTTGTCTCTCCTTTTAAAATTCATATTTTAGCCAAAATAAGGTTTAAAAAGCATGTAACAAAAGCATTTGTGTTAGTCTAGTTTGTACTGCTGTAACAGAAATACCCAAAGTTGGGTAATTTATAAAGAAAGGTTTATTGGGCTCAGGGTCTGCAGACTGTGCTGTGCGGCACCAGCATCTGCTTCTGTGGTGTGATGGCTTCAGGGGCTTCCAGTCACGGTGGAAGGAGAAGAAGGGTAGCAGATGTCATATGGTGAGAGGAGGAGAAGGAGGGAGAGGAGGAGGGACCAGGCTCCTTTCAACAGCCAGCTTTCCATCAACTAGCCAAGTAAAGAACTCACTATGGCAGGGCGGGCACCATACCATTCATGAGGAGTCCACCCCATGACACCGACACTGGGGGTTGAATTTGAATGTGAGATTTGGAGGGGTCAAGCATCTATACCATAGCAACATTTTAAACAAGTTGGAAGAAAACATCAGGGGTGGGTAAGAGAACCATAACCTATTGTCAATGAGAAACTGGCAGAGACCTTAACTCCATTCATTAATGAAATAAAAACATTTTTATTGAACTCTAAAAATATTGAAATGCTCTTTGAAGTCTTTGCATTTAATCTTCCCAAGTCTCATCAACATGGAGAACAAGTACAGGTACAAGGAGACCAAATAATGAAACATAAGAATACTTGCTGCACATTAAGTAAGTGGTCCTAAAAAAGAGATTAAAAGAGAGATAGAGAGAATACAGTGTTTATACTTTCTATCCACTCATTCACTTAGCTGCCCATCTGACAAACTATCCATCTATCTACCTGTCTGTTCATTCACTTACCCATCCACCCACCCAACTATCCACCTACCCATCCATCCAATCACTTATTCATATAATCAAATAATATTTAATGACTGCACAAATATGGAGACCTGGATGCCCATTAAATTGCTCACAGTCTATTGTGGGGGTATGATGACCATAAATATCTTTCAGCATAGCGAGAACATCTCTGCTTATATTTTACTACTTTTGGCCAAAGCAAGTTCTTTTCTGATAATTTAGAAAAGAATAATATATTTTTTAAAAAGAAAAGAAAAATAATATCTTAGAGTTACTCTTTAAGCTAGTAAAGTCCTCATCCTTGCATAAATACAGTCAATCCCTGCTTAACTATTCTAATTAATGTCAACAAATATTTGTTGATTACATATAATCCAGGCACTATGGTACAGAGAAAACAGATAAAAACACCATCCCTGGACTCCAGCAACAGGGCAGAGGCACACATGGGTATTTTGAAAACCATCACACTGATTCTCCAACAAAGCTTGCTCAGTGTACTGTGGGGACACACAGGAGTGGCATGTGCCCCGAACTGAGGAGGTGGGGAGTGGGAATGGTGTCAAGGAAGGCCACTGTGAAAAGTCTCAGATGTATAAAATTAACTGAATAAAAGAAGAGGGGAAAGGGTGATCTAAGAGGCAGGAAAAGTATGAGCAAAGGCACAAAAGAGAAAATAGTGTGGTGGAAAACCATAACCAAACTGGTGCTGCTGGGAAAAAAAAAAAAAAAAAAAACAAACTTGCAGGCCAAGGTATCCTGGTATCCTGGGCTGCGTGTAGATCAGCTGGAGCAGAAGACAGGATCTGTCATACGGGACTTCCAGTGGCTTCCAAGAAGCTTGAGACACCTTAGAACGGTTTTAAGTAGTGGATGAAATAATGACATGGTCAAGTGTTATTCTAGTCAGGCTTTTCTTTTTTAGCATGATTTACATTTGGGCCAGATAGTTATTGGCCATATGGTGAAGGAGGTGGTGGTGGGAGATGCTGCCCTATGTATTATGAGACTTTGAGCAATGTCTCTAGTTCATATCTTCTAGATAACCGTAGGATTACCAAGTTGTGGCACCTTAAAATGTCTTCAAACATTACAATGTCCCCTGAGAAACAGAATTGCCTGAAATTAAGACCAAGTGTTTTGGATGAATTTCCAAGAGGATGAATTTAAGGAAGACAGACAAGTGGTAAAATGAGACCTGAATATGGAAGATGAGTTTAGAGTGAGAAACCAGGCAGGTAGAGCAGATAATTTCAAAGACATTGGGATATAAAATAGCAGAAGATGAGAAAGAGCAGAGGGTGGAGGTGGGAAGGCTGGAAGAAATCATGGGCTTGGTTTTAGAGATGGAGAATTCAAGATGTGTGTTATATCCAGGGAGATGAATCTGGAAAACAGTGACATATACAAACCCCAAACTCCATGAAGAAGTTTGGTCTTGAAGGAGAGATGTGGGTGTTGTTAGCGTAAGAGAGGAAGGAAGTGTACATACAAAGAAAACAAGGGGCCAGTGATTGGATTTTTAAGAATGGAAGCAGAAGAGTAGACAGTAGGAGAGAAAACTATCAAAGATAAGGGATGGTGGGGTAGGAGAAGAGTGAGGAAGGTATGATACCAAACCTTTCAAGAAGGAAGTTCTTAGTAACAATGTCTTTGTAACACTGCCTTAGTAACAATGAAAAGCACATGCAAACAAGGAAGGAATAAAAACATGTTCTTTGGGCATAGCAGTCAGTTTGAGGGGAAAAGACAAGCTAAATGAAGACAGGGTTCTTCTCCCCTATAGACTTGGTGGCTGGCACATAGGGGGTATTCAAAAATAAGTTTGTGAGATGAAGGAAAAAATAAATAAATGAATCATAATGAATTATTCTGAATAAAGGATTTCTCTTACAGTATACAAGCGAGACCCTGTCTCTACTAAAAATAGAAAAACTAGCTGGGCATTGTGGCAGGTGCCTGTAGTCCCAGCTACTCGGGAGCTGAGGCAAGAGAATAGCTTGAGTCCAAGAGTTTGAGGTTGCTGTGAGCTATGATGCCATAGCACTCTACACAGGGCACAGAGTGAGACTCTGTCTTCCCACCCCCCAAAAAAAGAGTATAAAAGCAGGTCTATGGGCCTATCTAGACTATTAAAATGATTTTGACTATAATATTATTACATCAATACTGTATCTCAGAAAGTGGAAATAAGTGATGCTTTTTTCTTAATCACTTCATGATCATACAAAATAATGTATTAATATTTATGAAGTATTTTGAGACTCTCAAAGATAGACATTACAGAATTTGTTTTTTAATGCCTCTGTCCATACCAAGATGCACAAATAGATAGCTGAGTTAAGCCAGTGACAGAGTAAGTGCAATGTGTAATTGGACTCATTTTATTTATAAGTGATCATTTGTGTGTCTTGAAATATGCCAAGTTGTGTCTAGAACTCTGTGAACAGCTGTTTCATATGGCTCATGGCTTTTCTCACCAAAAATGGAAAAAACGGATATGATGTTCATCACCCATATGATGTGTTCTGGATACTAACCAGGGAAAAGGAGTTTTCCTGCATGAAATTTTAATGTGATTAATATGGATCTCAAGAGTTTTTTAAAATATAGCTCAGGGTACTCCATAAACTTAATATCATTTGGCAATTCTACCCAGATTTCTTAAACTAACAACTTGGTTACCGTAGAGCTAATAAAACCAGCACATATCTCCTTTACTTGTTTCTGTGCTTATTCTATAAGTTCAGAGTGTCAACTGCTAAATACTACAGAAATTAATTTCTAAGATTCAAGCACAATTAAAAGAAAATTAGTCATTTTTTCCCCTCCTGTCAATGCTACAAGAAAGTTCCTGTTTTGAAAACTACTACATTATGTTTTAGTCACAAGGGGACATTTCATTCTTCATACTTACTATATGAAAGTACAGATTTAATGTTTCAAATGTTATTTTTATTCCTATTGCACATCTTCATTATGTAATAAAATATTGTAAATGATCTGTGAAGTCTGTGTGTTACCAAAGAATAAATTAACTCTCTCTTTGTAATTCAATTGACACTTAACTATTTGTATGAGTGTTTTCAGGGACTTGAAAGATTAAAAAGGATGATGTGTGATTCTTAATACTTGTCTTTAATGATAAAACATAAATTATGATCCCTAGTCTCAGACATTTGCAAACCCGTTGGAGGCAAGGAATCACATGTAAATTAATAAGACAGTTGCGGGCTGCACTCTTCAGAGTTCAGTATCAGTGCAGAAGGCATTTAAGGATGGGCGAGATTCCTGGGTAATAAGGAAGTCAGAAGAGGCTTCCCGGCAGACGTGGACTTCTTCCTATGGAAGTATATAATAGCCCTACAGAGAAATTTGTTTTCCCAGTTTGTATATGTGTGTATGTGTGTGTACTATATATATGTGTGTGTGTGTGTGTGTGTGTGTGTGTAAAGGAGTAAATAAATGTATATTATGTGTACTCAACTCCCTTCATTTAGCTATTTTGGCAATGGCTTTCAAAGCAGTATGCAGTTTTTACTTTAAAAGATTCACTGTGATTGTTCACAAGCAAACCAGTAGTCTCTCTTCTGCTTAGAAATCCATTTACTAATGACAATAAAGCACTAAAATGTGCTTTCTTTCATTTAGAAAAATAATTTGTGTTCCTTGGGCATACTGGTATTGTACTTTCTGTGGCCAGGGGAGTGTATGTATCTAGAAAGCAAAACTGATAAATTTAAGAGGAGATTCATTTTAAAAATAGTGTAGGTTCTTGTAAGCAAAGCTAATTTAATCTTTGGGAGTTTGAAGGGTTATTTAACACTCACCCAGAGACTGGCTATTACACTGTGAAGCATTCAAACCAGTCATGTGGACTGTCTCAAATTATCCAAGAGATTTGAATTCCCTTGCAGCAATAAGCAAATGGTGGTGCCTTCACATCTGCTCTGAGGACACAGCACAGCTCTGTCTACTGGATTTGGAACAAAAAGCAGCTTTGCATATGGGGAGATGTATTGTCAGTGGTAGCAAGAAATCTGAGAAGGGCACTGCCTGCTTACTTCACTGTCCAAGAGAGAAGTCATACGTGAGCCGTCTCCTTCCTAAACACCTGACAGGACCATTACCGGGAGGGCTACTGGTATCTGATGAGTGAGCCATCATCTGGGCAATGTAGTGATATCTCACTATCACTACAACTTAGTCTGAGATGGAAGACAGCCTCAGGTTTTGAGCTCCAAGAAGAGAATTTTCAGAGAGATGCCGGATAGGCCAAAGCCAGAGATTTGACTCAAGGGACTTGCATTACAAATCTCCCTTTGCCAAAAGCCCCTGAGTGATCTTAAACAATTTACACTATTTTCTGATCTTCTCCTTTTTAATACAATGCTTGGGGTTTGAGGTAGGCAATCTCCAGGATCTCTTCTAGTCCTAATAAAAGGCACTTCTAGAAATTCTCACTTATTTCTAGGAAAATCTGTACATTCTGTGAGTGCAAAGAATTGCCTTCACATCTAAAAATGAAGAGAGAAAGGCAAGGGCCAGCAGTACAAGGTTCTCAATTGTAGTTCCTTTGCTATTTCTCCTTGCTTTCTTTTCCCATTATCTGATTTCCTCCAAAGTGATGTTACCCAAATGCATAAAATGAAATTATATCCTTTCAGACCATATGCTGATCTACACAATGATTAACATCCTGAGTATTACACAGGGCTTGCAAGAAAATAATTCAAGAACCCTACCACTGGGTTGAATAAAGCCTTTTCTTTGCCATTCCAGTATCACTTGAAATATAAGACAGGAGAGAATGACTTTTCATATTTTACCTTCTTTTGTGTGATACTTTGCAAGTGTTATTTCTTTTTTCTTTTCTTTTCTTTTTTTTTTTGACAGTGCTTTCTTTAAGGTTGTCTTTTAATTTCAGAAATTCCACTGAGGTGCATTCTGACACATTGTGAACCGGATACTTTAGTGTCGTTTCATAAAGTTCTCAGAAAAAAAAGTAATTAGAAAAACTGGGAAATCATATATATCAAAATAAGACTCATTCACATTTCCTAGCAACTCAAATGAAATGTGGTAATAAAAGATATTGGCAAGAATATGAAGGAGATTTCTCTAACAACTCCACCTAGGCAGGCAGGCAGACCCCTGTTAATATTGGACCTGGGAAATATGGTGACCTTTTGGGATTAGTGCTGACAGCTGCCTTCTTCACAGTCACAGGAAAAAGAAATTTTCTCAGGAAACCATTTCCCTACGACCCAGTATTCAAATACTTTTATTTTAATAATATCTAGTTAATGTCACTATTCTCAACCTTCAATTGTCTCAATTCTCCAGTATAGTTACAAACACTCGATGTTCCCATTGACCACATGGTCTTTGCCCATAACAACTGATATTGGGGATAGGGTAAGAAAGATTTATACAGTGATAAAAATTCAAGAGGAGAATGCCACTATGAGATTCATAGAACAGATGATTTATATCCAAATGGGTTTTCTAAACACCAAGAATGAATACTTTGATTTAAAAGATGGAGATCTTATTGGCAGTTGGAATAGTCAGGGGTGTTTTCATGTTGAATGCAGAGGTTGAGGGATCATTGAAGGATATGAAGGATTGGGATAAGCTGAGCAGGCAGGATGGTGTGAACAAAGGCTGTATTTCTCAAATTGTGGATCTGTGCCATTGCTGACAGGCACAGTATACAGATGTAACTTTAAATATTATTAAAACACGCCATGAAAATGTTTTCTCTTTCTAATTTTCTCTCAATTGTTCTTTTATTCAGGAAAAAATGTACCTCAGTTTGATGCTTCAACTCTTTACTTGGTAGTTTCCAGTCTCTCTCCTTCCCTCTGTTCTTTAAAGCCTAGCTGCCAGGCCTCGGCTCAAAGATCATGGCAGACAACAATAACTATAATTCAATAAAGTGGGTTTCAGATAGCATTTATGTTTTCTCTCTCTTAATCATGTGGAGAGTAATGATGGATTTCCATTTAAAATTATGCTATAAAATGTTTTAATCAAATAAATGTGTTTGAGGAATAACCTACAAAATCTAAGAAAAAATGAAGGGAAACATAGTACAAGTGTTGTTCATAGGGCAAAATTATTTGGGTGGTAAGTTAATGACTGACTGAACTTGGGAGAACAATGGCTTGTAGGTAGCCCCATGTTTTAACAAAAAGACTCATGATGAGAAGTAGTCAGAATAAAATGAGAAATACAGGTTGCAAAAAGGTCAGGAGGTCAGAGAATGCTAGGCTGGGGGACTTCATTCTTGTTGTTTCCTCTCGTAATATTCCATTACCACCTCTTTTATCCAGAAGCTAATATCGGTGGTTTATTGATTCCTTCTCAATGCCAGGCATTTATTAAGCAGCTTAAATGTAATTATCACTTTTTTCATTGCAGCTACCTTAAAGGAAAGATATTTGCCAGATTTTAGGAGAGAATAATCTTATCAAATTTCTCACAGCTAATTGGGAATAGAGTTGGATTTGGAACCCAGACTTCCTGATTCCAAACCTGGTCTTCATCTTGCCTGAAACTCCTACTCATCTTCAAGTCACCACATGAATACTAGCTTTTTCTCCCTAAGCCCCACTTCCTTGTTAGCCTTCATACAGCCAGTACTATGCATTTCTGGGTAATAATTTATTTTACCTGTGGTGGCTCACACCTGTAATCCTAGCACTCTGGGCAGCCAACGTGGCTTGATTGCTTGAGTTCATGAATTGGAGACCAGCCTGAGCAAGAGCGAGACTCCATCTCAAAAATAGCTGGGCATTGTGGCAGGTGCCTGTATTCTCAGCTACTCAAGAGGATGAAGCAAGAGGATTGCTTAAGCCCAAGAGTTTGAGGATGCTGTGAGCTATGATGATGCTACAGCACTCTACCCAGGGTAACAGAGTCAGATTCTGTCTCAAAAAATAAGATGAAATAAAATAAAAATAAATAAAAAATAATTATTTATCTGACCACCTACTGACTAGATTGTAAATCCTGAGAAGACTGTCCACATGTCTCAAGTCATCTAGTATAGTACTTTTCTTAGAGTCAGGGCTCATATTGTTTGAATTGAGCTAAATTGTCTTCCTCTGCCTCAGCTTATCACAGAAGTACAGCTGCACTACCTCAGAGTGCAAGAGGGAACAGGAGCTCTGGGGAAGATAATTCAGGACTACCTGGAAAGGCTTTCCCTTTGTCAGACTCCAAGAATCTAATTAATTAATTTTGAGCATATCAGCAATTCTTCAGATTTGTTAAATCTTTTTTTTATATAGCTGAGTTTCATAACGTGGGTTAAATAGCACAAAAAAATGAATGACTTGGTAATTATAGATTTTTACATCTCATAAGAAAGTCTTAGAGAATATCTCACCAACTCCTGTATTTTATCCATGAGAAAACTGAAGACCATGGGAATTTCATGAGTTGCTTAAAGCCACTCAGGAAAGCAACGTATGGGCAAGACTTTAAAAGTCTCTCAATTGCTAGTTGATTATTAATTATTGATGGTTGGAGCTCAGGGGCTCCTTCTTCCCAGTCAATGTAGGAATCTGTCATTGTCCCTTTCTGGTGTCAACAGGTGCTGCTCATGCACATGGAATAGGAACTGCTCATCTTTAGGAGTAATCGGTTCTTTTTAGATTAAAGAGAGTAGTTTCCCGAGCCCAATAGAACTTTGCAACCCTGCTTATCACTAAAAACAGGAGTGTTCCAGGGCGCTGTTTTTGAACCTGTCCTCTTTTCCATCTATATATGCTTTTTCTGTGATACTATCAGCCTCAAGGCTTTGAATGTGTCTATAAACTGAGAAATTTAAAATCTATTGTCTCCAGAACAGCCTCTTTTCTTCAGAACTCAAGACCCATGTCCAACTGCTTACTGGATATTCCCCCTTGGATGTCTAGTAGGCCTCTCAGATTTAATACAAAGGCTTGATTATACCTTCCCACCAAAATGCCTGCCCCTCCCTCAGTATTCTTCAGCTCTTAAAAATGAGGCCTCCCTTTTCCAGCTGCTTGGGCCCAAACCAGTAAGTCATCCTATGTGTCTCCTTCTCTTGCATTGCATGTCTACACCATCACCTGCCTTGTTGATTCTTCTTTAAAATTACATCCAGAATCCAGCAAAGCCTTACTAACTCCACTGCTTCCATTCTAGTCCAGATTACCTGCACAGACAGCCCCACCCCATCCCTTGTTCCTCAACTGTCTTTTCTTGGAGCAACTTCAATGTAAATCAGTGTCATTCCACTGGTAAAACCTTCCAATGCCTTCTCATCAGACTCAGTGTAAAATCAAAATCCTCACCAGGATTTGCAAATTCTTATATGAGCAGCCCCCGATTTTTTCCTGACTCCAGGGGTGGTAGCTTAATGCTTACCCAGCAACTCCAAACCATCTCTAGCCTGGCCATATCCACATAATTCCTTAGGAGCTGGTCTGTTAAACCATACTTTCTCTTTTTCCTTTCTTGGATTCTCTTCCTCAGCCTAAGATACTATATAGTTACTATTTTAGCAGTTAATAATTCCTTATGTTAAAATGTCTATGTTTAATTTACTGTATTATTTCTATGTCTGGATTGGATCCAGGCTGCTCTACCCTGCCCTTAACTGCTGGGAGCGTTGGTTGCTGAATGCACAGCAGCCCCTTTCCTGAGATTATTGCCCTCAGCTAATGTGAGCTGCTTTGCCCAGGAGATTGGGAAGCTTTCCCCCTCTTCTGACCTGTTGTCCAGAGCCAATGACTAACCCATAAAAGCAGTTCCTTTGATTTAAAGCAGGGACAATTCTGTGGCACAGTTTGCCTTTCAGAGCTCTCCAGTGGATCAGGCCAAGGCTAACTTTCTCAGAAATTATGTCCTTTCTCAGCCCTCTCTCCTCTTCTCAGTTCTGCTTCTCTCATAGCCTTACGGCTTTGCCTAAGAGTTCTCCTTCAGCTTATTGGGCATAGCTAATCCTGGCCTCAAGGTCTGCATGTGGGGAACCTGATCTCAGACATGTACCGAAGCCACAGAGCTAGAAGAGAGTGAAGCTGATAATTGTACTAGGTCACCTGCCTCCCCAAATCTTGTGCTCTTAACCACCACTTTTCATGGCTGAGGTGGTCTCCTACCTCCAGTGTGTTCCCCCTAATCCAGTATGTCTTCCACACTGAGCCGTCTTGGCCTGGAGCACAGCCTGCCTTTGGATAGGACAGAAGTGTGAGATTATTGGTGTAACAACATCCACGGCCTGTGCCCACTGTTACCAGAGGTCTCCATGCCCAGCGCCTGTTCTGTGGAGGCCAAAATAGCTAACTGTGCTCCTATCTCCCTTCTGTCTCTTCCCCAGAATGTGGGCCAGAATCCTGATTGGAGTGTTGCCCTTCCAGTTCCCTGAAATGAGTCTTCTCATCTGGCCAAATCATGCTACTATCCTCCAGTTGTGTTTACTTGGGGTTAGCCTGGTTCATCATGTACTGGGAATTGTGTGTTGGCATTCTGTAAGCTTCAGAAACTTAGTGACAGCTTGACACTTGAGTTCCTTTTAGGTAAATAATAATTGGAGGCCACAGCAGCAGGTTTATTTATAACTTCTGCCACCACACACTAGCACTTATGAAGGAAGGGGATGGAGGGAGTTGAAGGCTTCTCAGGGACCCAAGAAAACCATGAAGACCTAGATTTACCAGAGACAGAAAGATAATTGAGCTGACATTGTGTGAGAGAAGCTTCTTGCAGCCCACTCCATTTTCAGACGCCTAGCACATAGTGAAAGATTCAGCAGACAAGTCCACAGGTCTCGGGTCTAATTGTCTCTTTTCCATCATCCTAGCTTGTATTTTGGTTTTATTGTTTGTTCTTTGATCAGCACATGCAGATCCCTTTGGGCATTTCTTAGCCTACTCAAGACTTTCTAGTAGACTCCAAGCGACTCCTGTTTTCCCATTTGGTAGTAATTACTTGAAGCAGTTACACAATCTTTCTTCTCCTATCCTCAAAAAATAAACAAACCAGTAAATAAAAGACTGGTGTTTGTGTTTGCAGGAGTCCTTATTTCAGAGAGTCAGTCTATTCCATGCCAGAGAGGTTGTTCTACTTTCCTTAGCATGGCCACATTTTCTTTGTGGCTGACAAGTACATCTGTCGCTAACTCAGTCACATTTTTGCCCCATGGTTAGATGAAATTATGAGCCATTCCTACAAAGTGTCAGCAACTGCAAATGAAAATGTGCCTTTGAAGGCAGCAAGATCCAACTGGGATTTGAGAAATTAATAGGGATTTAAAATAATAGGCATGCTTGCAATGAACCATTTATGGGTTCAGAAACCTAGTTCCTCTGGTAATTTGAACGAGCAGTTTTGCTAATAAAGTTTGTCTGTGTTTAGTGAACCTTCTAGATCTACCTGCCATTTACCAACAACTTGAATTATAACTTATCCATTAAATTCTGTCCTTTTTTTCTTAACTTTCTGGCCCATGGAGCTGATTTTCTCCATTGTAGGCAAGGAATGGAGGTAGAAAAAATAGAAACAACTTACAGTGCCAAGACAAGGCAGGTGGGCCTACGTCTCCATCGGGGATGAAAGGTGTTTATATTAATTACAGCAGGTAATGTTGGATGGAATTCAAGTGAAGCCACGTTTCTTTGAAATAGCAGATATTCTTGGTAGAAATTTCCAATTATTATCCATTTCTATTGGTAATTCTTGATGCTTCTGCTCAGTAGATCACTGAGTATCATGACCCTAGCCCTCCAATCATAATGGATTTTAACTTTAGGAAAATGAGAAAATGTCACTATACCTGCTTCAGCATTTTAACAATCACAAGAATTCCTTTTACCAGTAATGTATGGGGAGGGTTCCCTGCCAGCTTTATTTATGCGATCTCACCCCTTCTGTGTAACTTCCCTTTCCCCAGTGGAAACAGATGCGTGTGCTGCCCACTCCCTGTACCAGGAGCCCCTTCTGTGCTCTCTGCATTTTCACAGCAGTTGGAGTGCTGCTCTCAATGAAACAGTTATCACAGGATTAATTTTTTGCCCCTCAGATTGTAGCAGTGTGGCAACAGGAGATCCAGGGTCCTGAGGCCCTCTGGGATGGGTGAGAAAGAGCCAGGGATCTCAGAGACCAGGCTGAGCAATGAAAGAGCATGACTCTGGCCCAAGCACAGCAGTGTTGCTTTGGTGGGTGTGAGGGTAAAGAAGACATCTGACCCCTCCAAGACAGTTTCTTCATCTTTAAATGGATAGTGATAACAGGAAGGACTGAGGTTATCGTAAGGATTGAAGGCAGGTTTCATGTAAAGCCTTAGCTCAGTCCCTTGTATGAGGCTAACATTTCTGCTTGTGTACAACTGTTATCAATGCTAATCCAAGTTGAAGGGAAAACCATCTGCTTATGTTGGAAAGTGTTCTATTTCAGTCTATTTAGATACATGGCTTAAGAAATTCCACCTCGCAATTCTATACTTTGTAAAAATCTGTCATGTCCTAGCTTTTAAACTAGGTGACCTGTTCTGTGAGCAGGTGAGCACACAGGCATAGGTATACATAGTTAAACCTATGTGTAAAATAGCATACTCATTTCTTCCTGGAGGCAAACATGTTAAGAGCGTGGAAGTTTACCTTCAATATAGGAAGTCTTTTCCTTTCTAGCCATTGTATGTTTTTTATTTGTTCATCAATACCCTTTTCTAGGAAAAATACGTAATTGTTTAAACACTTAATAAATACTTATGTAATACTAAGTGTTACTTATGTTCTAGACTCATTACAAATATTAATTCATTTAATCCTTATTATAAGTTTATGAGGTTAGTTCTATTATTATCCTCATTTCACAGATATGGATATTGAAGTACAAGGCAATTAAGTAAATTTCTCAAGATATTGGAAATAGAACGCTGCCCAGCCAGGATTCTGACCCAGACAGGCTGGGTTCAGACTGAGTACCTGTGGGTATCTGGTTAGGACCCTCTAGCCCATTTGCCCTCTGGGGACTTCCAAATGACTGGACTTAAGATTATTTAAACTTTTCTGTGTGTCTGTCAGTATGGGCTTTCTGGTTGACATGCAATTATTTTATTTAGTCTGTTTAGAACTATGACCTTAGCCCGAAATTGCCCCTTTCCATGAAGCCTTACAGGTGGAAAGTTAGGGACACCGGGGATGCCAACTTGTGAAGTTAAGGACTTCTTTTTAAGAACCTGTGTCACATAAATTAGGAGCTTCAAAATTAACTAAATTATACTTTTTATCAATGAATCTAGAGTTGGAGACCTTTGGTATTGTGAATCACCTTAAGAATTCCTGCTTAATGATTCAAGGTAGTTCTATTTAGCACAAATAGGACATGATGCACTAAGATAAAGATTTTGTCACTTTTATTCTAATACATCAATTTTTAAAAGTCCACTGTCCATAATTAACTCCATGAGTTTAAGAGATTTTTTAAAATATTGCAGCTACTTTGTGTGTGCTTTTGAAGAAGTGGGTGAACTTGTTTGGTTTCCCTCTTTAGTGATTTTCCCTGGTCTACTGATGGGGGTCTGCTTTCTTAATACCAGCTGACCATGTTTTAGTTTGAAAAATACCATGAGCTCTCTTTGCTGCACATTCTCCTAGGCTTCCGCCTGCGTCACTGGAGTCATGGCGTCTTCTCTGAGACTTCGTACGGCCAAATGCTTCAGAACTCAGCCTTTAGTCAGCTCATATCACTTCTCTGCTCAAAATGCTGTGAGTCCTCATCCAAAGTCCTTTAGAGGAAGACCCTTAGTCATGTGGTCCTTCACTCTCTCTCTGGCTTGATTGCCAATTGCATTAGGTTTCTAGGACTGCTATAACCTGAGTGACTTAAAGAATAAAAATGTGTTGTATCACCCGTTCAGAAGCTGGAAGTCTGAGATCAAGGTATCGGCAGGGCCATGCTCCCAAGTGCTAGGGAAGGACCCACTTCAGGCCTCCCTCCCAGCTCCTGGCAGCTCCCTGGTAGCATAACTCCAGTCTTCACATGGCATCTTTCTGTCTCTGCATCCAAATTTTTTCTTTTCATAAGGACACCAGTTATACTGGATTAGAGGCCCACTCTATTCCAGTATATACTTATCTTAACTAAAGACATCTGCTATGGCCCTATTTCCAAATAAAGTCACATTCTGCAGTACTGGGGGTTACAGACTAAATTTTGAGGGGACACATTTCAGTCCATAGCACTCACTACGCTTCTGTTTGCTCACCATACTATCCTCTTTGCTGTTCCTTGAATATTTTGATGTGCTCCAGCCTTAAGGCCTTTGCATTGTCTGTTCCCTTTGCCTGGAACACACCTGGCCCCACCACTACTGTCCCCAGGGTTTACAACCTCTAGCTTCTAAGTTTGTCTTCAGAGATGCTCTCCTCAGTGTGGGCTGCCCTGGTCACCCTATTTGAAACCCGACATCCACTCCTCCTCATGGTCTTCCAGCCCCCTTGTCTGTTGGTTTTCTTTTTTTCCCCATAGTCCAACATTCTTCACAATTTGCTTATTCACTAGTTTTATTGTTTGTCTCCCCCCATGCAGACACTGGTGTGTAAGCCCAGTGGGGAGGGGCTCTAAGTCTGTGTCTGTTTTATTCTAATATATTCCAAATGTTTAGGAAAGAACTAAGAGACTTAATAGCAGCTCAAAAAATGTATATAGTGTCTCCACTTTTCTCATTGGTTTAGTTTCAGAGATGCAGACCTTTCATATATTAGAGTGAGGCAGGTGGGTAGAGGGCAAAATATACCCTAAACTCATTCTGAAGCCCTGTGACATGGCTTTCCCACACCCTGCACCTGCAGCCTTTAGCCAGTGACATGTTCATGGTGACTGCAAGTCCTAGTAGGAGCTTGCCACAGGTCCCTTCTGAGAGCGCAAAGCACTGTCCTCATTCAGGAAGAAATCAAGTTCCTTTGGTGATATATGTGGAGGCTTCATTTGGCTGTTTCTGCTACCATTTGGCAAGTGGACAAGCAATCACTGAGGCTTCTAGAAGGGACTGAAGTCAGGTTGAGAACTCAGGCGCCATTACTAGCTGTGATTTTCCTACTAGCATCAAAAGCAAAAAGCTCCTGAAGTGACCACAAAGTGCTCAGGGAGACATTTCTCTGTCCTCACTGGAGTGAATGATGTTTAAACAGCCCACAGATGTTACATCCAATTGCCTTAATAATCACATCAAGGTCTTTCATGGGCCCCTGGAAGCCAACGTCAGGAGAAATTCCCAGCAGAACTGCTAAGCTAGCCAAGCCACTACATTCTATTAAAATTATCTGTTACCAGCCTCTGACTTCACAGGATACGGAATCTAATGAAGACAAATATGTCTTGCCCATGGTTTTTAATTCTGGTACTGAGAATAGATACCAGTACATAGTAGATGCTTGAGGAAAGTTTCTTAAACCCCAGCTGAAATATGGTCTCAGAGCACAGCCCTCACAATCTTTTTTTTTTCTTCTTTTCTTTCAGCACTTTTTTTTTTTTAATTTTTTTCAAATTAATATGAGGGTGCAATTTTTAGGTTACATTGTTCTCACTTCCAGTATAAAGTTCCATTTGTAGAAGAGCCCCTCACCCAGGGGGCGTGTTATACACCCTCACAAGGTGCACAGTAGGTGAGATCCTGCCTCATGCCCTCCCTCCTTCTGCCACATGTCCTTCTCCCTCCCACTTCCCCCTACCTCTGAACTGGACTATATTAGAGTTTTATTGTTCATATGAGCATGTAATTGTTTATATATTGATTTCATATTCACATAGAGTACAGTAAATATTTATTTTTCCATTCTTGGGATACTTTACTAAGAAGAATGTATTTCAACTTTATCTAGGTAAATGTAACTGTTCATGAGCAGCATGTGCCATCTTGTTGGACACTGTCATTTTGGGCATTTTGCCAGGTCTCACAGAATTGCATCACTGTATTTTGTATAATATTGTGAATATTGAAAGTTCTGAGTGAGTGCTGTCTAGGCTTTGGAGTATGGATGCTGGTCCAAGAAGGAGGATGTGCCCTGGCCTGTTGGAAAGATGTGTGAGTTTTAGAGTTAAAGCCGTTAGCACCCACCTCCTCCCTATTATTGTTATGAAATGCATCAAGAACCATTATGGAAAAGATTCCCTGACCTAAGGATAGGACAAACCTAGGATAAATCATGATGGCTGCATCAGCTACATTTGATGCGAGAGTCACCTCTGGAGGTATTACCTGCAAGCAGTTCCCTTGCTTTTAAAGGAAGATGGTCAGCCCACTGCCTCCCCAGAAGCCACAGTACCCCCTTGACTTGGTGTATGTGGAGGGGAGTCACATCTAGGATTTATTCCAGACAAGGATCCTCTAATTTAATTTCTGCATAGTGAAAGAGCTTCTGGATTTATTAGAAGTGGTTTTTCCTCCCTGTATCTGTCTTTAAATTCTTGGTTCCTTCCAATCCTCATCCCTTAAAAGAACTTGTCATCTACCTCTCCAAGAGGTGTTGGCCCATCACTTGATTAGATGACAGTTGTGATTCGGTGGCTTTAGTCTCCATCTTTTTTAATGGCTGAATAATATTCCATGATATACGTATATCACAGTTTGTTGATACATTCATGGGTCAATGGGCACTTAGGTTGCTTCCACGACTTGGCCATTAAGAATTGAGTTGCAATAAACATTCTAGTGTAAATGTCTTTGTGGTAAAATGATTTTTGTTCTTCTGGGTAGATACCTAGTAATGGGATTGCAGGATCAAATGGAAGGTCTACTTTTAGATCTTTAAGGATTCTCCATACTACTCTCCAAAAAGGCAGTATTAGTTTGCAGTCAGCAGTGTAGAAGCATTCCCTTCTCTCCACATCCATGCCAGCATCTGGTGTTTGGGGACTTTGTGATGTGACAGCCCACCAATCTTATGTGGGTATGCAGGTTATATCACCACTCAGATTCCTAGGTTAAATATCATTGTAGAATGGAACCTCCCTCCCCCCCCCCCCACTTAGTTCCTTGGTTTAGTTTCTCCCTGAATTCATGAATGGCTTATGACAGTAAGTGCTGAACCACGACTTTAATCAGTTCTTCTGCCAGGGGAAAAATAGGTGGTCTGTAGGAGTCCTTGGAAAGATGTTTCTCAGCTCATATGGCCCAGGAAGTGAAATATCTCAACAATGAAAAACCAGTGAGACTTCAAAGGAAAGGGACTGGCCACACAGATGTGGGAAACATGACATTGATTTTTTTTAGCTACAATCAATGGATGGCAACATTATCCATGACTGACCATAAAACAGGAAGGGTATCAGGAGGCATGAGTTGACTGAGGGAGCACATTTTATCCCTCAATCCATAGGTAATAAACCCATCTTACTGCTTGTTTGGCCACCTATCATATGCTTTCTGAACAATCACTCCTTTTCTCCTTTAGTCCTGTCAGTGCTATCCACATGAATTCATCTAGAAGAAATGCTGGGCAGGTTTTACTCCAGAGGTCATTTTTTTCTTTTCATGGGAATTGATTCTTTTTTGCAAATGAAGATTAATTAGGAACCCAATGAAGCCTAAGTCAAGGTCTTTCACTTGCCCTGGTGAGGCCTTAAAGGCATGTCCTGCAATTATTTGTATTTGTAAAATTTTAGGAAGTAATTTATTTTGACCAGAATAGGTTCTTTGTACTGTCTCTTTCCATCCTTATTGCCCCCCTTCTGCCACACTTTCCTTCACTGACCGCAGGCAATTCTAGTTCACATAAAAGTGGATTTTGAATAGATAATGTGTTTATTAGTTTAAACTGAACAGGACATATTTACGTAGTCTGTAGTAACTTCCAAGTGTAGCTGTTGCTAGTCATCTTGGTGTAAGAATGAATGGCTTGTAGGAGTAGGCAGGCCACCTGCTTTGTGAGTATCAGGACACTTGGCTGTAGGGCCTGAGGTCTTGTCCAAGAACGGAGAACCCCTACAATGCACTGCACCAAAATTATGTGAGTCGAGGAGGAGAAAGAAGGCTTGAAACAGAGTCAAAAACGGGTCTGTGGGAAAATGTCATAAAGAAGTGTATCAGAGAATTAATAAATCCATTCTGTTATTTTTCTCAATTTTATGTTCGTATTTGTCAGTATTTTATGATTTGTTGCTTTAGTGATTTTTTTTTCTTATCCTAAGTGAATGTTCATCTTCATTCCTAATTTCTTTGTATTTTCTCTAAAGAAGTCCACTTATATTTTAAAAGCATTAGGATTCCCAAAACATGGATCTTCCCTGCTTCTATCTTACCAATTTTATCAATGGATAAAAAAACCAAGTAAAGTTGAATGTAATGTCACTGTTAATACTAGTAATTTCACTGCCCTCTGCAACTTCTAAAAAATAAATAGGCTTGTAGATATTAAACAATTTGTCCTTATCAAGTCTCTATGAAAAAAGAAAAAATAACATCAGCATGCCACATGCCATTTTTACAGATTAAGTGGAGTCAAGCAGCTTGAGTAGATTTAAGTAGCCCTAGAGTCTCTATGAACTACCCAGGGATTTTCTCTTTCTGCCTTCCAAATGAATGTTGGGAGGAGTAGAATTATTTGCAGATAGTTTGAGAGAATGGCATTTTTGATGAATACTTTTATTTACTTATATACAACAGATCCTTCAGTGAAAGATCAATGTTTTCTATAGGCAAAATATTCTCAAATTTCCTGGAATAAAACATGGCTATATAATGTTCAAGCATTTCTACTTGAACTAGAGTACTCTAGAATAGGTTAAAGTATGTGCATTTGTACTAGCCAGAGAATAACTTTGTTTAGCATTTCTGGGCATTGGCCTAACTGCGATAAGATTTCAGAGAATAGAGGGGTGGAGACAAGATGACTGACTGAAGCCAGCTTTCCACATAGGCTCCCGTCCAGAAGGAGAGTTAAAGGACAGAAATTTAGCAAGTAACCTGGTGGATTAAAGCTGTGCCAAGAGAGAAGGTGGGAGAACACATATCAACCCTGCTGAGGTGAGCTGTGACCCCAAGGATACAAACAAAAGGTACAAAATCCATCACCAAGCAGACGGGAGTCCACTCCTCCATGTGAATGGCTTGGAGTGCCCCATAAACAAATGAACAGAGTTCAAAAGTCCTCCCATTATACTCCATGGGAAAGCCCCTCTAAAAACTGGACCTACTTCCCCTACTATGGTACCATGGTGCTCTCCTGCCAGACATAAAACTGTGTAAACGATATATATTCTCTACCTGCAATTCTGAGCTCCTAGCACTCCCCTCCACTCTGACTCTGAGGAACATATTCCAAAATTGATCACATCTTAGGTCACAAGTCTAACCTCAGTAAATTTAAAGAAATAGAAATGATTCCTTTCATCTTCTTGGACCATTATGGAATAAAAGTTGAACTCAGTAACAATAGGAATCTGCATACTCATACAAAAACATGGAACTTAAATAACCTTATGCTGAATGATAGCTGGGTCATAGATGAGATTAAGAAAGAAATTGCCAAATTTTTGGAACAAAATGACAATGAAGACATGAATTATCAGAACCTCTGGGATACTGCAAAGGCAGTCCTAAGAGGGAAATTTATAGCACTGCAAGCCTTCCTCAAGAGAACGGAAAGAGAGGAAGTTAACAACTTAATGGGACATCTCAAGCAACTGGAAAAGGAAGAACAT
>CAUYPK010006607.1:0-10619 GCA_963574355.1 Loris lydekkerianus
GAACACTTTTGCACTGCTGGTGGGAATGCAAATTAATACATTCCTTTTGGAAAGATATATGGAGAACACTTAGAGATCTAAAAATAGATCTGTCATTCAATCCTGTAATTCCTCTACTGGGCATATACCCAGAAGACCAAAACTCACATCATAACAAAGATATTTGTACCAGAATATTTATTGCAGCTCTATTCATAATTGCTAAGTCATAGAAAAAGCCCAAGTGCCCATTGATCCATGAATGGATTAGTAAATTGTGGTATATATACACCATGGAATATTATGCAGCCTTAAAGAAAGATGGAGACTTTATTTACCTCTTTCAAATTTACATGGATGGAGCTGGAACATATTCTTCTTAGTAAAGTATCTCAAGAATGGAAGAAAAAGTACCCAATGTACTCAGCCCTACTTTGAAAGTGATTTATGGGTTTCACATGAAAGCTATAACCCAGTTATGATCTAAGAATATGGGGAAGGGGGAGAGGGAAAGGAGGGAGGGGGTAGTTTGGATGGAGGGAGGGTGATTGGTGGGATTACACTTGCGGTGCATCTTACAAGGATACATGTGAAACTTAATAAATGTAGACTATAAATGTCTTAACACAATAACTAAGAAAATGCCAGGAAGTTTATGTTAACCAGTGTGATGAAAATGTGTCAAATGATCTATAAAACCAGTGTATGGTCCCCCATGATCACATTAATGTACACAGCTATGATTTAATAATAAAAAAATACGTATTTTTGTGTGGTGCGTGTGGCTGAAAGGAGCGGGGAGCTGGCCCCATATGCCTGAGGTGGCGGTCTGAAACCAAACCCAGCCCTGGTCAAAACCTGCAAAAAACAAACAAACAAACATATTTTTGTCAAATATGCTGGTCATATCAGGAGTAGGGTCAGAGGGAAAACTTCCCTTATACTGTCTCTGAAGGTTTGCTGAAATGAATGACAATAGATAGGGTAACAGGAGAAAAAGATATAGAAATGTATTAATGTGCATAAGCATGGGAGCCAAATAAAAAATGAGACTTAAAAGACTCAAAAAAGCCCAGATGGTTCGACATCATATGTCTTCTTCATTGAGGAGAGGAAGAAGGGGAAATGTAGGCAATTGTATAAGTGCTTTATTTAATTGTATTTGCTGGGAGTCATGTATGAGGCTCTTAATCTCAGGGTCATGGGTTTGAGCCCCACATTGGGTGCCAAATGCCAGGGTCCTGCCCTGGGTGCAGGGTCTGTTAAGACCTGCGGATCTGGTGTCAACTGACTGAAGACATATAAAGTTAGAAACAACAAGAAAGAAAAAACAAGACACAAAGAATTTTCAAAGGTGGGAACTCAGGGGACCACCACCCACCTGTGGGGTTCTGGCAGTGGCCCTGAGTATTGGTTCCACTCAGCTTTTATTGAAGGCTATTTGCTCATTAGTCCAAAGGGTAAGCTGAGGAAGTGAAAAACGACAACAGCAATTTCTCTGAGTGAGCATATCAGCTCCTATTGTTTCTATAATCATTAACTTTAAGGGCCTGAGTAGTCTTGAGAAATCAGAACCTGAGCCTTGTGTAGAGTCAGACTCCTGTCTGAGGTCACACACACAGATTCCTAGGAAGGTGTTAAACTCCACAAGTTCACTGTGGAGTAAAATGCCACTGGCATCAGTCTCCTTTGAAAAATCCATGGGAAAGGAATTTTCCTCTCATCACCACCACAGAGGGTCTTCCTCTGTGATAAGGGATATTATAAACCCTCCACTACTCATATTTTAGGGCTCAAGCTATTCCCATGATCTCTGCCACAGTCAAATACAAATCTCTACAATGAGTATCTGGTTTGTCTGTTTACTGGGCAGGAAATGCCCTAGTTAATGTATCTTTCCAGGCCTTCCCAGAGCATCTTCTGTGGCCATTATTCCTTCAGTGTTTACAGTCCCAACAGGGGTGTTAGTAAGCTGTATCCCCAATAGGCCAGAGCTCTAGAAAAAGCAGGAAACTTGCTCAGATAAGAAAGTTAGCAGTGGCTGGTTTAAAGGTAAACTAGCTGACTTTCCTTTGTTTCAGCTCACTCAGCTTACTTTTTAATTTTTTCCCTTGTTCTGGTGGGGGGGGTGTTCTCTTACCAAGAATGGGGTATTTGCTCCCCATTCTGCCTGTAATAGTGATAGTAGTAGACCATTTTCATTAGAAATGAAAGAGACCAGAGAGCAATGACTTGAGACAAAGTTCCTCTGAGCCCTGGGGGAGGTGGTGAGACAGTGAAGCATGGCATTCCATTGTGAGCAAGTGTTATTTTATTGTGGAGATAAAGTCTTCCTGGTAAGCTCATAGAGTTTCCCTCAGAAGAATAGATGAAAAATCTTTTTGGGTGTGTTAATGGGACTTTTAGTCTTGTTTTTTCTTCTCTGGTGCTGAATTATTCCATGAGATTCCTAAAGAGGGAATATTAAGACAACTGCATTTGTTCTGGAGGAACTTCCCTTAATCAGGACCTGCAGTGAAAGGAAGGGAGCATTTGGAGAAAGAAGATATTAGAGAAACAAGGGGATGAGCAAGACAGTGGTTCTGAGGCTTATTTCTGGGGCTTCTCAATTTTCTTTAATTTAAGGCTGTCAATATGCTAAAGCACCGTAGTTTGGGGTTTCATTCTCTGTACCCCAACATTCACAAAGATAGTATAATTTTTAAAGGTTTGTTAATTTGAGATATATTGAATGTTGTCAATCAGTAGTATTTATGTAAAAATATTATGGTACAAATGTTTCAAGTTATGCAGATCATTTTTATAATGCTTGAGTCCCCGTCAACAAAATAACGTGCATAGTATTCATTGGGTTAGTTTATTACTCTTTCTTCTTTCCCTTGCCCCCTGGTTGCTCTCCACTGAGTTTTACTTCCCTCAGTGCACTTGTGTGCTCATCAGTTAGTTCTAATTTAATACTTAGTACATGTAGTGTTTGTTTTTTTATTCTTGTGTTACTTCACTTAGGAGAATAGTCTCCAGTTCCATCCAGATTGTTTCAAAAGGTATTAATTCATTTATGACTGAGTAGTACTCTATGAAGTACATATATCAAATTTTATTAATCCACTCATGAATTGATGGGTACTTGGTTTGGTTCCACATCTTTGCAATTGTGAACTATGCTGTAATAAGCATTTAAGTATAGGTGTCTTTTTGAGTAAATAACTTCTTTTACTTTGGATAAATGCCTGGTAGTGGAATTGCTGGATTGAATGGTAATCTACTGTTTTCCATACAAGTTGTACAAATTTGCAGTCCCACCAATAATGTTTAAGTGTCCCTTGACCTCTGCATACACAGCAGCATCTATTATGTTTGACTTTTTAACAAAACTCCCTAAAGTGATATCTTATTGTGGTTTTAATTTGTATTGATGATTAGTGACATTGAGCATTTTGTCATATGTTTATTAGCACTTTGTCTTTCTTATTTTGAGAAATATCTGTTTATGTCTTTTTCCCACTTTTTAATACTATTGCTTGTAATTTTCTTTATGATTTACTTGAGTTCTTTGTAAATCCAGTGGTATCTTTTTCTTATTTCATCTCTTAGGGGGAATGCTTTTAACTTTTCCCCATTAAGTATGGTGTTGGCTTTCAGTTTGTCATAAATGGTTTTTGTAATTCTGAGATAGGTTCCTTCTATACCTAGTTTGTTGAACGTTTTTATTGTGAAAGGGTGCTGGATTTTGTCAAATGCTTTTTCTGCATCTAGTTACAAGATTATATGGTATTTATTTTTGATTTTGTTTATGTGTAAATCACATTTATTGATATATGTATGATGAACAATACTTGCACCCTTAGGATGAAGCCCACTTGGTCCTGGTGGATTATTTTTTTGATGTGCTATTAAATTCAGTTTGCTAGTATTTTAGTGAGGATTTTTGCATTTACATTTATAAGGAATTTCGGTATGTAGTTTTCTTTTTGTGTTGTGTCCTTTCCTGACTTTGGTATGAAGGTGGTACTGGCTTCATAGCAAGGGGGATTCACTCCTTCTTAGAACGTTATTTTCTACTGATTTGGCTTTTTAAAAAATTTCCATATTTTTTTTCTTTTCTGTGAAAGAGTCATTCAGGGGATTTCAAAATGTAGTTGAAAGCTCTAATAACAAGCTAAACCAAGAAAAGGAAAGAATCAAATGTTTGTGCTTGAAGATAAGGCTTTGGAGATAACCTACCTTTACACTCGAGTATAAGCCGAGTTTTTTTGGCACAAAATTTGTGCCGAGTTTGGGTTTTTCGGCACAAATTTTGTGCTGAAAAAAACTCAGCTTATATTCGAGTATATATGGTAGTTATTTAAAGAGTCAGAGAAGATCATGGAAAAGTCTGAGCAATCATGGAGAAATATATGGGACTATGCGTGGCATATTAATATTTGAATTACAGGTATCCCTGAAGGTGAAGAAGAAATAGCTAAAAGGATGGAAAACACATTTGAGGAAATTATTAAGAAAAACGTGCCCTACATAGTCAGAAATTCAGACATACAGATACAAGCTGGACGTTGAACACTGGGAAGATTCATAGCAAATAGGTCACCTCAAAGACAACTTGAACAAAGTAAAAATGAAGGAGAAAATTCTACAAGCAACAAGATGAGAACATTCTATAACTTACAAAGGAAAACCCATCAGGCCAACTGTAGACTTCTCAGCAGAAACCTCACAAACCAGAAGGGATTAAGGACCCATCTTCAATTAACTTAAGCCAAATTATTTCCAACATAAAATTTTGTAGCCCACATAACAAAGGTTCATAATAGATGGAGAAATTAACTCCTTTCCAGATGAGCAAACACTGAGGGAATATGTCATGATCAGACTGGCTCTGTACAAAATTCTCAGAATAGTAGTATAACAAATCAGCACAAGAAGATACCAACCAGGGTAAACTCACCTAAAACCCCCCTCCCACAAACTCACAGGTCCTATAAAACAATAGAAAAAGAAGAAAAACAAAACAATAAGGGACTATTCAACTGGCTGAACAGACCAAGATTCCAAATATCAATGCTATTCATTGACATGAACTGACTGAATGCTTCTCTCAAAAGACATATGCTAGCTAAATGGATGAACAAACACAATCCAAGTATCTTCTGTCTCCAGGAAGTGCATCTATACCACTAAGTTGCATACAGAGTCATTGTGAAAAAATGGGAAAAAATATTCCATGGAAATGGAAATCGAAAAAGAGCAGGTATAACCATTCTCATTTAGATAAAATTGAGTTTAAGCCAAGAAAGTAAAGAAAAAGTAGACTATTATATGATGGTAAAGGGAGCTATCCAACAAAAACACACAAAAATATTAAACATGTGCATGTGCCCAGCACATGATTTCCCAGATATGTAAAATCTTACTAGAGCTAAGCAAAGAAATAAATAGTATCATTGTAATTGCTGGAGACCTTAACAACCTACTGCTGGGGCTTGATAAATCATCTAAGCAGAAAATAAAGAAATAAGACTTAAACCAAACTCTACATCAAATGGATCTAATGGACATTTATAAAACATTCTAACCCTAAACTACAGAGTGCACATTTTCTCAGCAGCATGTGGGACTCTAAGATCTAAGATCAGTCGCATTTTAGGCCACAGAACAGATCTCAACTAATTGAAAAAAAAAAAAAACAGAAATCATGCCATGTATCTTCTCAGACCACAGCAGAATAAACCTAGAAATCAATCACAAGAGGAACACTCAAACCCACACAAAGTCATTGTAATTAAACAACCTACTGCTGAATGAGTATTGGGTCAAGAATAAAATTAAGATGGAAATCTAATAATTCTTTGAGCTGAATGACAAAGGGGACCAAAGCTATCAAAGTCTTTGGTACACAGCAAAAGTGTTCCCCAGGGGGAAAAATCACAGCCTAAATGCATACATTAAAAAGACAGAAAAATCACAAATTGATAACCTAATGTCACACCTCGAGGAACTAGAAAAGGAAGAACAAACAAAGCCCAAAGCCAGCAGAAGAAAAGAAATAATAACAAAGGTCAGAGCAGAACTAAATGAATTGGAAGATGACAACAGAACAGAAAGTTGGTTCTTCGAAAAAATAAACAAAATCGACAGACTTCTTGTTAGATTAATGAAGAACAGAATAGAAAGGATTCAAATCAGGTCAAACTGACATGAAAAAGGTGGCTTTACAACTGATACCACAGAAAAATAAAACATTGTCCATAAATACAACATAAATTTCTATGTGCATAAAGTAGAGAATGCAGGGGACATGGACATGTTCCTGGAAACACAACAACCTTCTGAACCAGGAAGAAATAGAAGTCCCAAACAGACCCACAATGATCAGGGAGATCAAATCAGTAATATATAAACATCTCAAGAAAAAATGTCTCTGGACCAGATTGGATTCAGAGCCAAATTATATCAGACCTACAAAGAAGACTTGGTACACACAGTATGTTGTTTATTTATTTTTCTAAATCTGTTGTTTATAGTGGATGTGTATCCTTCTTGTAGCTTATAATTTTTTAATTAAGATGTGTCTTATATAAATATCACAGAGAAAGAGGAAAAAGATTAGAAATTGAAAAAAAAAAAACAAAAAAACCCTAAACTCAAAACAGTAGAAAATAAAGTTCTGAAGATGATATGAAGGATTGTGGAATTTTACCTATGTATGAAAAATAACTTGTTAGGGAATAGTTAAACCTTTTACCTTGATCTATTTAATTTTGTCTAATTCTCTTTGACCAATTTAAATGCTAACAGTGGAATTAATTTCAATTTCTATTTACTTCAGGTCCTACCAATGTAACATTTTTAATTCTTACATTGAAAGAAAAATAAGCCCCGTATATACCTCTTTTATTGAAGGTTCTGGTGCTTTTGTGTTATTCTTTCTTTTGTAAGAAAATCACCATTCCAGGTTCAGCTTCCTGCTTTCTTCCTTTCCCTTCCTTCCTTCCCTCTTGCCTCTCTTCTCCTTCCCTCTTCTGTACTGTGTTTCCCTCCACCATCCTCCCTATTTCTGCTTCTCCCTTCTCTATTTTCATCTTTCCCTTTCTCTTCCTTTACCTTGATGCTCTATTTTCTTTGCTTCTCTTTCCTCTTCTTTTTCTCTCTCTCTTTCTCTGCCCTCATCTCTCCTCATCCTTCTTCTTCCCTTTTAACTTTTTGTAAATAGAGCTGGAATTAGAACAAATCAAAAGAACTAAGGAGAAATACATGTACTAAGGATCAACCTTTCCTGTTCCTTGGAAAAGAACACAAAGATTCAGTTACATCTTGATGAAAAGTTCTAGCCATTTAATTCTATTCTAAATTTTATTCATGTAACAGAGACTAAACTTTCCCCACTAGGCTCATTGTCATGTTTTATCTTATTTGGCCAGGTCATGAGTTAATTTAAAATTATATGAAAAAGTCAATATTTGTACTTAATCATGTTTTAATGATTAATGAACTTTTGTATCATTAGTGGAAAACTTTATAGCTTCCATAGCCTTGTAGTTCACATAATATAACAAGATAAATAGTTGGATGATGAGGTTAATATAGGTTAATTAATATAGGCCAAACCTTCTCTGGTTTGTTTTACTTAATTCAGAAATAACCTTAAAACAATTGAATTAGTGCAATAGTACTTATTTTCACTTTGGATTAACTTGCAAGAGATGAAACCTTGCAAATGTATTACAAGATGCCTTAGTACCCTTTCCTAGCCCCATTCTCTTCTCTATTTCCAGAAGGAATAACCCCTTAAAGTCATGTTTATTCTTTCTAGGTATGCTTTTATGTTTTTATTATTTATGTGTGTGTGTGTGTGTGTGTGTGTGTGTGTGTATTCATGAGCAAAGTATACAACTATTTTGTGCTTTTAAACTTTACATAAATGTCATCATATTCTCTACAACTTTTGTTTTTTATCCTGCATTGTATTTTTTAGTTCTCTCTATGTGAATACATGGGTGCTATGGTTTGAGTGCTTCAGCCCTTTTAAAATTTAGGTTGAAAGTTAATCCCTAAAGCAAGGATATTGAGTGGTAGGGCCTGTAGGAGGTGATTAGCAGTCATAAAGGTTTTTACCTTTGTGAAAGAGATTAGCACCCTTCTAGAAAGGATTGAGGCATTCTGTTTGTCCCTTGCCCTGTCTGCCCTTTTATGTGTGAGATCACTATGAGAAGGTGCCAACTTGACATAGAGGGTAGTTTTCACCCGACACTGACTCTATCAGCACCTGGACATCCCAGACTCTAGAACTGTGAGCAAATCAATTTCTGTTGTTTATAAATTACCCATTTTAAGGCATTTTGTTATAAAACCCCAGACAAAGACAATGGGGTTGTTTCTTTCATTTTAAGTACTCTAAATACCTAAGACACTCTGAGATTTAGTGAGTTTAAAAGATTTGCATTTACTTTAATCATTGATATATTTGAATTTATTCTAAATGTATCAATTTGTCTTTTCCTTGCTTCTCTCATTTTTTATTGCCATTAGTTAGATGATTGGTTATTTTCTTTATTTTATTCTGTTGTGAAGAGTTAAAAACTTTTTTTGGGGGGGGCGGAGACAAGATGGCAGACTGAAGCCAGCTTTCCACAGAGGCTCCTGTCCAGAAGGAGAGTTAAGGGATGAAAATTTAGCAAGCAACCTGGTGGATCTGAGCTGTGCCAAAAGAGAAGGTTGAAGAACGCACATCAACCCCACTGAGGTGAGCTGTGACCACAAGGCTGCAAACAAAAGCAAAACGGCTCACTCCTGGGTATTCTGAAGCCACACCCCCTGTCTCCCTGGGCAACCAGAGGAGGCCACCCGTGAGTAAAGGATTTGCCTGAGGCAACTCACAAACTCAGGAAGTTTCTAGGGAGGGGCCGACTCAGAGAGGTAACCGAATACAAATGTCCAGCAGCAAAGAAAGGACGTTGGAACTCATAACAGCTTCTCTTCTGCAGGCAAATTTAGCAGGAACAGAGACAGAATCCCACAAAGTTCTGTTCTGTTCTGTCAGTAACACCAATCAGGGGCAGGACTGGGCCTGAGTGAACACCCCCCCAACCTTCATCAAGCGCCCAAGAATGTCAGGCCTCACCCCCTCCTGCTAGATAGCGGCAGAGTGTAGCAGCCTGGCAGATTTCCTTGTGATTCAGGCAGGCACAAACCCCTGGAGTATCTGTTCACTACAGGCAACTGGGTAAGCCATCTACAGAGATATCAGTGACTCAGTCCGTCAAAGGGGCAAGGTGGGGAAGGAGGCATCAACCTTCCCAGACTGATCTATTTGCTGGGTGGCTCCTCCTGACTCCACGCAGCACTGGAGCAAGCCATATCACAGTAGTCACCAGACCCCTGTGATCCAGTTTCCAGAGACTTCTTGAACTCTCCCATCCAAGACAGGTGCCTACTGAGACAATTGATTTGGACCTTTTGAACTGAAACAATAGGCTGAGGACTTTTCAGGTGGTACCCTGGGTGTGCAGTTGTAGGAAGGTTTGATTTTCCTTTTCCAATTGTTGCCTGTGGTGGGCGGGGTGACTTAATTGCTGGTATTCCTCCACAGCTGAGACTCCAACACAGAGTAAATGTTTCACTAAGGTGGAAAAGAAACCAGCTGAAAATAAGACAGAACCACTTAGCCCTACCACACCAAACAGGGCCCCAGTTTCTCAGGCCACAACACTGTACAGGCCCTCAACAAAGCCCCACAGGAAAAATCAAAGGGAGTAAAACAACCATGGGGCGGAATAAGCAGAAAAACTCTGGTAACATGAATAACCAGAATAGATCAACCCCCTCGCCCCCCCAGGAAAGACATGGTGGATGTAATTGAAAATCCCATTCATAAACAACTGGCTGACATGTCAGAAATTGAATTCAGAATTTGGATTGCAGACAAGATTAACAAAGTGGAATTAGAAATTGAAGGAGAAATTCAAAAGTTGTCTCAAGAATTTAACGAATTTAAAGACAAAACCACCAAAGACTTAGACACACTGAAGAAAGAATTTGTAGCCCTCAAAGATCTGAAAAATACAGTAGAATCCCTCAGCAACAGAATGGAGCAAGCAGAAGAAAGGATTTCTGACATTGAAGATAAAACCTTTGAACGCTCCCAAACTCTCAAAGAGGAAGAGAAATGGAGAGCAAAATGGATCATTCTCTCAGAGAGCTCTGGGATAATTCGAAGAAGGCCAATATCCAAATCATTGGAATTCCTGAAACCGATGAAGTGGCCTCATTGAGCACAGAGGCCCTTCTGCATGAAATTATGAAAGAAAATTTTCTAGATATGCCTAGAGATTCTGAAATTCAGATAGCAGACAGCTTCAGAACCCCAGCACTACTCAACCCCAATAAGACATTCCTAGGCATATCATAATTAACTTCACTAAAGTTACTATGAAAGAGAAAATTCTCAAAGCTGCCAGGCAAAAGAAAACCATTACCTACAAGGGGAAGAATATTTGAATGACTGCAGATCTCTCTGCAGAAACTTTTCAAGCTAGAAGAGAATGGTCATTGACTTTTAATCTCCTAAAGCAAAATAACTTTCAACCCTGGATCCTGTATCTAGCCAAACTGAGTTTCATTTATGATGGAGAAATTAAATACTT
>CAUYPK010006608.1:0-39954 GCA_963574355.1 Loris lydekkerianus
ATTCAATCCTGTAATTCCTCTACTGGGCATATACCCAGAAGGCCAAAAATCATATCACAACAAAGATATTTGTACCAGAATATTTATTGCAGCCCTATTCACAATTGCTAAGTCATGGAAAAAACCCAAGTGCCCATTGATCCACGAAAGGATTAATAAATTGTGGTATATGTATACCATGGAATATTATGCAGCCTTAAAGAAAGATGGAGACTTTACCTCCTTTGTGTTTACATGGATGGAGTTGGAACATATTCTTCTTAGTAAAGTATCCCAAGAATGGAAGAAAAAGTATCCAATGTACTCAGCCCTATTATGAAACTAATTTAGGGCTTTCACATGAATGCTATAACCCAATTGCAACCTAGGAATAGGGGGAAGGGGGAAAGGGGGGAGGAGGGAGGGGGGAAGTGGGTGGAAGGAGGGGGATTGGTGAGAATACACTTGTGGTGCATCTTACAAGGGTATATGTGAAACTTAGTAAACGTGGAATGTAAATGTCTTAACACAATGACTGTGAAATTGCCAGGAAGGCTATGCTAACCAGTGTGATGTAAATGTGTCAACCGGTCTGTGAAACTAGTGTATGATGCCCCATGATCATATCAATGTACACAGCTATGATTTAATAAAAAAAAAAAAATTATTCAAAAAATATTTCTCTAGTGTCTACCAAGAGCATATTAAACTATGTATCAGGAAGAAGCAGACTCAAAGTTATACTGGACGAAGGCTATTTGGATTTTGGAGCACACCTCAGGCCACAGCCTGGGATGTTGGCCCTTCTGTGTGTTCAGCGTGAGGTCCACATGGCTGTCACATTACAGTGACTGCAGGACAAACGCTCACAGACACCCCTCCACGTGGAATGTCAAGGGAACTCCCTATTTTCCATCTGTAAGTTTGTTGTGGAGCTGAAAGGACTCGTGGAAAGGATCCTGTAAGCCATTAGGAGAAATCTGGGTTCTTCTAATAGCGCAAGGCTTTCATGGGCTCTTAGGGAGCATTAGGGAGCTTGGCGGCTTCTACATAGATGGAGAAATCATGTTCTCCTTCTCTGAGCCTCCAGAGCATTGTGTTCATGGCTCCAACACAGTCCTGTGACATTGTGCCACAACGATATGCAGTCTGTCTGGTCTGCTCTGTCCTGGGGGATGACATTACATCTCCATGACCTTGGTATCCTCAGCGTCCACGACACAGTCCCACAAGTATGGACTGAATTCACCAAGGGGCAACCAACCCTTGACCACAGGGCAGCGTCTCTATCTACAAAGGACCACTCACGCCTTAAGTAAACACAGCAAGATTTAACACCAAGCAGCTCAACACAGGAAGCCGGCGCTAGTACCCTGCAAAACTGGTGGCCTGGCTTTCTTGGTGGCCAACAGGAAAATAGAACGTGTCAGTTGGGAAATTTTATATCATATGTTAGTTCCACCTCCCCCCCACCTTTTTTTTTTTTTTTTTTTTTTAACAGAACACACCATAATTTGCATTGTCCGATATAGTATTTAGTCTTGTGCACTGTATACATCGAAAACAATTAGAAATGAATGAAATTGAAAATTCAGTTCCCCAGTGGCTATTTCACGGGACAGCACAGATGCAGAACACGTCTATGACCAAAGACAACTCTGTGGGGCAGTGCTGCTACAGATCTGCAGTCACACCAACAGATCTTAGCTCAGGTAAATAAAATATAACAGCACTTTCACAATCAGGGAAGCGCGTGTCTTGCTGCCCTGGACTATCCAAACCTTCAAAGTTTGTTCTCTTGTAAGTAATAAGACACAAGGAGCTAGCTGTTGTCTAGGCCTAACCCATGTTGCTTTCAAATTTACATATCTTTATAAATAGCATTAATTCTGTTGGGCTATACAGTGGGCCTGCTGGTACCTCGGTGCAGCCATGCGTGGCTGAGAGCAGTTCAATGCGAGGGATGAGTGCAGCGAGCCCTGGGAGAAGGGGGTCCATCCATCTACCCTGAGCTGCAGCATTGTTAGGGAACATTAATGAGGCTGGGCTGGGTGTAAAAGCCATCCAAGGCATTATGGATTGGTAACATTCAGTTTCACGGGCGCTGGGACTTTCTGAGCTATAATCCTAGCTCTTTTGCTAATGAGAGTTGTGATATGGGAACCATCATTTAACTTCTCAGTTTCATTCTCCTGTCCTTAAAATGGGGCTGTTACTGACCTGCCTAACCCAGTGTCCAGAGGATTGATGAGTCAGTGTTTGCAGAGCGCCCTAGCTCCTTGCACTAAGGCACGCTGTGCACCATTCATCCTCATGCAGCAGCTGGGGGCAGCAGGACTATTATGTTTGCTTCATCTAAAATGCATTTTCCTTCCCAGCATTTTAACATTACCTATGTTACCCAAACCTGAGGTCTGAATCTAAAAAAAGGCTAACGGCAGGAGCATAATGGCGAAGTGTGAGTGTTCAGATCATTTTTTCTTTCTTTGGTACAAGCGTTAACATTGGCTCTTCCACCAGGATGGAGTCAGTAATTGCAATGTATGTTCTCACCGTGTGAGTCTGGTGGTCAATCTTATCAGATGTGCAAAGAAAGTTCTGCAGTGGCACAATGACACAGTTGACACTTACAAGCGATGATATTCCCATATCTGTTCTTCATTCTGTTCTCATCTTTCTTAGCCGAGTCCCATGGTGCAGACTGCCCTTCAAAGAAGCTCTAGAAAGAAGAGAAAATGACAACAAGAATTACAATTTTGTGCAGTAAACAGAGGGATCCTAACAATGGAGGATGTTCTTTAAAAAATGTAGAACAATCGGCTTGGCGCCTGTAGCACAGTGGTTTGGGCGCCAGCCACAGACACCAAGCATGGCAGGTTTGAACCTAGCCTGGGCCAGCTAAACAACAATAACTGCAACACCAACAAAAATAGCTGGGCATTGTGGCAGGTGCCTGTAGTCCCAGCTACTAAGGAGGCTGAGGCAAAAGAATCACATAAGCCCAAAAGTTTCAGGTTGCTGTGAACTGTGATGCCACCACACTCTACAGAGGGTAGCATAGTGAGATTCTGTCTCAAAAAGAAAAAAAGTTGTAGAACAAGATCAAGAAGGAAAGATTGTCCACAGGAATGAGGTAAGGGATCATTAGGCTACTTTACGTCTCAAATATTTCATTTAGCTTTGTCTAAACTGTTTTCCTTTAGTTCATATCTCATGAACACAGCAACGGAGGCTGAAGAGTGAACCCATAAGTTATCTGCACAATACAGTAAAAATGGTCACTTGGTCATTTCTATCCTGCCTAACTATTCAATACAAGAAAAACTAACATTCTCTCATTTTCTTAATTATATTGCCTTTTTGGGTATTCTTGTAAGAGATATATAGATATCTTTGCTCTAATTGCTAACTGAAATTCAGAAGGATATTTTTGGTTAAACTGTGAAAGCAGGTAAGCTAAGACCTTATGACATGCTCAGACACACCCCAGGTGGCTTTCCAAGTAGTATCCAAGGCTAAACCACTGTAATACACTCTGCCAGAGTTTCCTCTTCATTTTTAATATAGCTTAGGTGTCCATTTATTTAAGGATTTGGCATTATTACACTGGGGGTCTTTAATCTTGAGGCTACTAGATTTTTTTCTGTTCTAGCTATCAAGAAACTGTCCTGTATCAGTGGACAGGTAAAAGCAGATATCTGGGACTGCCATTGCACTTCACTCCGTGTCACATTTCACCTTTGTGTAGTCAGCCACACGACGAGGCTGTGGGGAGAAGGGCGGCAGCAAGTAGGGGCCAGTGGGGCTGGTTTCTTGTCTTTGCCACAACTGCTCTAATATTTCTGAGGAGCTCACTGGGAAACAAGAGAAGGGAAGAAGAAAGAGATGAAGGTAGAAGAGAAGGATGAGAGCACCGCTCTGGAATGAGTCAAGGCTGGAACACGTGGCAGTGGGGACGTGCTCAGACACGCCCCAGGTGGCCCTCCACGTTCTCTCTTCAGGACAGCAGCTGTCCTTACTCACCATCTCCAGCCCATCCTGGCCACGCCTACCATGTACAATATTTTGTAATCACCTGTGGCTTAACAAAATATATTTATTCCTTCTTTTTTAAAAAATGTATGTATGTGTATATATTTATGGTTTTTTTTGATTAAAATTTTTTTTTTTAAGTTTCAGATTGATATGAGGGCCACATGTTTAGGTTACGTTGTTTTCACTTCTAAGGCGAAGTTCAGGTTGTAGCTGAGCCCTGCATCCAGGGGCTGAGCTACACACCCTCACATTAGGTGAGGCCTTGACAATCCTCCCCCTCCCCCCACTAGAATACACTTGTTTTTTTCTTTTGTGTGGGCATGGAGTTGTTTATATATTGGTTTCATATTAGTACTGAATATATTGAATATGTCCTTCCCCTATCTCTATTCTTGTGATACTTTACTAAGAAGAATGTGTTCTAGCTCCAGCCAGGTAAACACAAAAGATGTAAAGTCTCCATCTTTTCTTATGGCTGAATAGTACTCCATGGTATACAGTTTGGTAATCTGTGCATGGGTTGATGGGCACTGGGCTGCTTCCATGTCTTGGCCATTTATTCCTTCTTACGGGTCCAGCTCCCTGTCTTGAGGTAAACTGCCCCTCAGCACTGCTGCAGGAGGACAGCACTGCTCACTGCTGCCCCAGCTTTGCTCTACTCTGCCTGCCTGCGTGTCACCAGCAGCTTGACCATGTAGTGGACAGTGCACGGCCCCTGTTGTTTCTATGTCTATCTATCTCTGCCACCAGGCTGTGGACTCCCGGAGGGTGGGGACGGCACAGTCATCATTTCTGTTTGCCTATTGCCTATGCCTCCGGGTAGAAATCCAATAATTGATCTCTGGATGAGCAAATGACTGCAGTGTGAGATTACCATCTGCTTTGGTTTTGACCTCAAAATAAAACTTGAGCTCTGCAGTCTCAGTGTATGAGGAGGACTTGGAAAAGCTGCTTGCCCACGGTTTGCAGTCTTCATTCTACCACAGTTTGTAAAGTCTGTGGTGTTTTGTGTGACCTGCTAGGTATTGACACCACAATTGCCGGGTTGCCCAGATCTCTTCACTGACCTGGCCCAATCTCAGGTCTTTCCTGCCCTGGGGCTTGAGATCTCGCTCTCCGTATATCCTCCAACAAAAGCAGGAACAGACACCATTTTACAACACACGAGGGTGAAAGGGAGCAGGACAAACATGAGAGTTACACTGGCCATCTCAAGTGAAGGTCCCTTAGGTGTGATCACAGTCGGCACATTATCATCATAATAGTTTTTACATTATATTCATCATTTGAAAAAACACGGGACAGAGCAGTATCAGATAGACGATATAAACAGCAGACATCTATTACGTTAGTGTAAGTACAGAATAGATTCACACTACACATTGCTAGTTAGGAAAATAATGGCTGGTGTATGACAAATACAAATAAATCATTCTTAGGTTATTAATAAATTAAGTCAATAAAAACGCTAGCGGTAAAAGTCAATAGTTAATTCCATCAAGAGCAAGAACTTCATATCATCAGGAGATTTATTCAAACATGTAACTTCTATTCTGCTATACAATATGTGTTTAAAAATAGCTTCAGGGATTTTAAAGTCAGATATTCTTTTTCTGAATAGTGTCTTTGTTACTCTATGAATGACAATCATTTTACAGTTGAGTAATAACTATTATTTGACTTCCAACAATTTAATTGTACTTTGAGTTTGTCATGATTTAATCACCAATTTTATTTCCTTCTGCCTTTTCCACCCATTTAGAAAGTTCTTGTTTTTTGTAGAAAGAGGGAATACGATAACTTATTTTGACAGTGACCTTGAAGCCTTCCAGTAAATCTACAGCTTCACGTCAGAGAGAAAATGCTCCTGGGTTGCTGGAGTCCACAGGAGTCCTATCCCACTCTGGACAAACTGAAGCTCTCCCGGGGACCTATGCTCACATCTTAACTGTGTCTCTTCAGCATTTGTGGTAATCATAGGACTTCCAATAACCCTTGAAGTTATTTTAATTTTATGAGGGATACTATGAAAGTTTTGAGATACACAAAAATTAAGAGACATGAAATCATTTTGATGATTTTCTCAAAACAATTGCTACAACATTCTATGTACTTTAGCGTTCTTATAAACCATTTTTGAATATATTCTTTCTACTCATTTTCTTTAACTGTTGTAAGTGCACTTTCACAGGAGGGAACAGATTCTTCAAGGCTGGAGAACTTTCTTTCACTAGACAATTTTTACTGTAGGGAACAGAAAATAATCATATGGGGCCAGGTCAGGACTGTAGTGTGGACTCCAGCAACTGAACGGTGATGTTGGGTGTGTGGGCAGATGCACTGTCACCTGGAAACTTATGGCCACTGAGCAGTAATGGCTTTTTGTTTCTCCAGAGGAACAGTTGTGACATGACAGATTTTGGAGAAAAAAGCTGCCATCATTTCCTTTCTGACGCTTTGGGGGTGCTTTACTGTTGTTGGTGGATTTTCATCAGGAAAAGTCCTCTCTGTTGACTGGGATCAAACTGTCAAATGCAGGTGTCATCAGCAGTAGTGATGTCAGCAGCATGCCTGGACATGGCCCTGCTGGGTCTGACCAGCACTTCTCCACACCATTCAACACCAATGCACTGCAACTTTTCCTACTTGAAGATAATCATGCAGGATTTTGGACACCGCTGGCAATCCAGTCTGTAGGGGTACTTCCGTGTCCTTAAATGTCACTCGGTTGTTTTCACAAGCCATTTTTTCCACAAAAGCGATGTTTGCCTCGGTCACTGCAGACATCAGGTCCCCACTCCTCTCCTCATCTCTCGGGGAAGTTTGGCCTCTTCTAAATTCTTGAAACCACCAAAATGTGCTGTGTGGGAAGGAGTAAGGTCCATGAAAGTCCACTGCAAATGCTCAAGTCTTTGAGACTCATTTACTCACTTTTAAAATCACAGAGAATCATTGAGCAAAAGTGCTCTCCTTCCAGCTCTATAGTTGACGCCTACTGAGTACCACATGGACAAAAACAAATGAGGTCCTTCCAGCAACACCAAATAAGCTGAGCAAGTTGCAACTTGTGCAGGTGAATCAGAAAGGACACTGTTGACTGTATTTCCTGGAAGTGAAATAATGGACCACAACACAGTCTGTCTCACAACTTTTGTAGTGACCTTCATTAAAAAAAAAAAAAAATTATTTGATAACCAAGAAACAGACACAAATAAACAAGTATAATCGTAACCCCTCTTTCCACCTGAGCACAATGGTCCCTAGGATGTTTTCATAAGGGTGGTGCCCAAGAGTTCCACATTTCTGAGCACTTACTTTGGTGCTGGATGTAATGAGTAGATAGTGAGCATCAGCAAGTGTCTGCAGGCGACTGAGTCCAGCATCTCAACTAGTCTTCACTGGCACAGAGCCAGGCACGGAGCAAGGAGCTCCCCACTTTACAGCTGAGGGACGTGAGATGGTGACTATGCCTCAACATCTCCCAACACAACCTGGGCCAGACTGCAACGCTTTCTGACTCCTAGTTCCCAGCACTTTCTCAACCACCCTGAACCCGACTGTCATGTTGAGGAGAAAGCAGCATTAAATCAGCCTGAATACACATGACCCAAAATTTCCACAACCAGATCATACGTTCTTGTCTCTCAATGAAGGTTTACAACAAGAGAAGATAAAGAATGTCAAGTAAACGTTAATATTGATTACTTTTATGAAACAGAACTTTTCTTTCTGATAATGTGTCCACTGCATGGAAACAGCAATTGGAGGAGCAGCTGGAGCTCTTACAATGAGCCTCCCCCCTTCCTACTCAGGAATTATGTAAATAGTGAATGACGAATGTATTTTTTTTTCAGACAAAGAAAAGTAAAACAAGAGAAGCTCTGAGAAAAACCACATAGAGATGCTTCCACAGATGAATGCCACAGTCCCTGAGTCCCTATGCATATGGTGACCATGTCTTTCATTATCTGGAAGTTTTGCTCCTATTATATAGCTCACCTTCCCATGAATATATTTTCATTATTAAAATTTAACCTTGGAGTAGAAAATAAGTAATATACTTTTGAGAGCCTGGGGAAAGAAGGGAAGGCCTTTCTAGGTCAGTTGCCAAGGCTTTTATTTCCTTTTGTTATGAAGATTAACATTTTTTTTTGTAAGATGGATCTAGTTTAAAATGTTACGGCTTTTTGAGAGATACCCTTTCAAAATATTTCAGAAAATGTTTACCTTAGAATTTAGATTCTCTCTTATGCCTAAAGTAGAACAAATATCAACTTTTTAAATTTCTGTTAGAAAACACAGTAAAAACTTTATTGATAGCTCTAGAATAGTGTTTTTCAACCTTTTTTTTTTTTTTTTTACTCTCACAGCACACTTGAACCCAGTTAAACTTTCGTGGCACACTTAAATTACACTGATCAAAAAAGAACAATAAAAAAAAGAATATACCTACTGTGCTTTGAACTTCTTTCAAAAATAATTTTTAAATCATCTTTAAAAATTTTCATGGCACACTTAAGATCCTCTCACAGCACAGCAGCTGAAGAGCGCTGCTCGCGAGCCACTGGGCACAGTGAGGAGCTGGGATGACACGGGGGCCTCTCACTTGGCGTGTGCCTGGTGGTTGTTCTGGCTGGAGTTCATACGGCGAGCCAGCAGCTGGGGCAGAAACACAGCTCGTTATCAGCGCTGTGAGCCACTGCTCATGTCTGGCACAGGCGTGTATGTCCAGCGGTAGCAGACACGCGCCCTTCCTTCTTCCTTCCCTGGAGAGACTGAGGCTCCCCTGACTACCCTGTGAATCCACCTCTCCCCTTTTAATTTTCACACCACAACTTGAACAGATAGTCACCAAGAAACGAACCAGCAACATCTATCTCAGGAAAATCCAGCCCCCTGGGTTATCTGTAAGTTGCCTGTGCAATTACTCCATCGTGTCCCTTTTCACATACTTTTTAGCTTTTGGCTTTTAAGTATCTTTTAAAAAATGAAGCAAAGTCAGTGAACATTTTATAAGGTTTTCTCCTGTGCATTTTTTTTTTTTTTTTTCCAGGCAAGAACAAAAGGTTCTTTAGCTATCATTTTTTAAACCTGTAACAGGTCAAAAGTTAGACATGTTCCTTTAAAATTACATAAATTGAATTATGAAATGCTTTGAGAAGAATTCCATTCTGAACCAATATTCTTGGGAAGGAAGTAATCCCACATAATTTATGTTGTAGCTAAAGGAGAACCGTTCTTATCAAATTTGTTGAAAGTAAAGCCAGCCAGGTGTTGAACCTCCCTGGTGCTGAGACAGGAAGAATTTTGCTCTTCGAGGCATGGGGATTTTCTGAGCACCTGCCAACACCTGGCTTCTGGGGTGTCCGGGAAACAGCTTATCCATCCTTGCATCTTTCTGTGCTCAACACAGACCCTTCCTCTCAAGTTTAACCGTGACCTCCAACTCCTCCTCGCTCTCTCACCTCAGTTTTATTCTTGATAAAGTTATAAGCAGGCTTGCTAAAATCAAATTCAATCAAAGTTCAGGCATAATTTTTAAAGAGGCCCAAAGAGAGAGAGCAGAAGGGATGGTGGAGGAAACCAAGGCTGAAATCACCATCTGAGGACTCTTCATCCCAGGAGCAGCAACTTAAGGACAAGCTTGGAAGGCAGAGGATGAGGGCCCACACTCTCAGGACACTTTTTATAGAAGGAATTTTGAATATAAGATACACATTTAGACACTATTTAGCGTTTAGGGCATATGTTTAATATGGAGAGACAATTTAACACACCAACTACAGTCTTTCTATTATGAAAAAACCCCACTTTATGTATTTTTGGGATTTAAGTTAATGGTCTCACTGCACCTTCTGTTAGAATTTTCATAAATATAGTTATGCTTTTATTCTACTTAAAATGTAATTAAAGTGTTTCCTGTGACTGCCTGTGCTCATATATATTGAGCAAAGGCAGCAGACCTGGGAACTACTCTGAAAGAGTAATAAGTCTCTGAAACAATAAAAATGAAAGCAGGCAAGCTCCAGTGAATACCAATGACTTCCTCGCTTGAAGATGCTGCATTCTCCGTGGGCACAGAGCAGAAGGAAATTGAACACACTGCACACTGTCATCTTTTCCTGAATAGGAAACATGTTTTTGTGATTCAATAACCTTCTCCCCCACTCCTCATACCATCATTTTCCACAGCATATAATTATACATCTCAGTTGCCTACCTTAAGAGAACATTACTCCAAAATGATGCAGTCTGTTAAAAATGCCAAAGTTCCCATATATTAAAAAAGGAGGAAAAAAAAAAAAAAACTCTATTCAACAGAAAACCTGCCAGAATGAAAGGGACACAGGTCAAGGCTGTACATAATGTACAGTACACCTTCAGCAGTGCAGGGTCAAGCTTTTCAGAAGCTTTTGAAGTTGAATTTTTTCCTTCCTTTCTCATATGAATAAAATTGTGTGTATAAAATGACTAAAATCATCTTCCTGAAAGAAGGAAGACAGACTCACTGGGGCACAAAGTCTCTGAACTTTCTTTGTTTTCTGCTCACACTTCTTTTCTGGATCTTTGAAGCACCGCATTTTCTCAGGTCCGTATAAACTATTTATTGCTATAGCACTAAAGCAACAGGAGACACTTTACGTTACCTGACAGGCCACAAAGTAGAATGCCCCACAAGTTCAGGTCCAGTGGTAGCCATGGTCACTGGTCACTGTCAGTCTCCAGTGTCCTGGACACAGCCAAAGAGCCCTCTTCCAGGGCAAGAGAGGGCAGGGGTAGGTGAAAACAAGAATCTAGACACATGAACTGCACAACTTCTAAAGAAACTGAAATCTAAATGTGAACGATCACTGATCCTTTTAAAGAAGTTGCTAATCTCTGAACTCCTCAAATGGCCACTATTATTGCAACTAATCCAATTCAAAATTTTGCAGGACTCAGGAGGGTGATGATCTGCCTTCTTTTACCTATCATCTCTTTCTCTTTTAACAATAAATTGAGGTTTACAGCCTAAAAAAGGGGAGGTGGAGAAAAAATATATAAGTGTATATGATGTTTTAGTTCCTAGAAACAGTCTCCCTATGTTGGCTGAGCTACAGGACATGTTTTTTGTTCTACTGAATGTCACTCTGAATGAGGGATTTTATATAGGAGACTTTTCACAATAACATCATCTACTTCTGTTGATTAAATGACGCTTGGGGGTTCTGAAGCTCTTCAGACAAACGTTTTAATCCTGTTGCAGATAAGGAAATTTAGCATTAAAGACATGGAATGGCTCCCCTCAGATCATACAGCTGGTGAGCAGAAGAGCTGGGACCAGAGCCAAGGCCATTCCACTCTGAAGTAAGTGCTCTTCCCACCTGGCCACAAAGCTGGCCGCCACCTTGTGGCTCTATGCCCAGGGCAGTACCCTGTGCATGCAGCATTCCGAAGTCACCATGGCCATGGGTCCTGAGGCACCAGGCATCTCTGGTTACCATGACTTATGGAAAGAGCGGATTCAGGGACACAGTCCTTCCACCATCCGCACAGTGATTCTTCCAGGCAACACAAGAGGATATGCATCCTGGAGGGACCCTCAGTCAATTTTTTCTTTTCTTTCTCTCTAAAGTCATTCAATTTCCAAAGCCCTTCAGAAGCAGGTAGTCAGCTCTGGCTAATGACCTGGCACCTCCTTTCAGGGCAGTGAAATAGGAACAATTGAAGAACCACCCAGAAAGTGACAAAAGGGAAAAAGTGATGCAGTGAGTGACGCAGGAAAAAGTCATGCAAACAGTAACTATGGAGCCTTTGTGGCTGCTGAACATTCCACGGACAAGGCCAGCATTCCACAGGGTTATAGAGACTGGTGCCGAGTAAGGCAGCTTTAAAAAGGGGACGATTCCATGTAATTAGGGCAAGCATCAGGGAGGCATTAGTTGTAAGAGGCAGACGACAGCTGTTAGGGTGTAGTCACCCCTTTCCTGGCCTGCATTCTTCCTTCCTTTGTGCCCTGGAAGACCATGTCCTCAGCAGGGCGGGGCTCCCTCTTGTCCAGGTGTCTGCCGAGGATCCTGCCTCTGTCTTCCCACACATGTGATGAAGTTCTCAGCTTAGGAGTTTTGGGAAGTCCCTGGTTCCCTGGCACTTGCCCGTGAAGGAGACCCTTAGTACTCATCGCAAGGAGGATAGTGAGTGTGAAGGCCAAAGGCTGTTGTTTGCTGGTCTTTCTTCCTGACAGGGTTTCTGCTGCTTATTACACAAGAAGAACAGGTACAGCGGAGAAGCTTGTTTATACTCATCATGTAAACTTGGTCGAAGCTTAAATTTTTGAGTTGGGCTTGAGTTGGCCATGGCCTATCTCTTGATTATGTTGTACTTCAATGAGACAATCAATCTCTGAAGATTCTGGAACTTGTATCTGCCCCTGTGCTCACTGCATGACCCTGGCAACCCCAGGAGGTCCCAGGAACTAGATGGAGTCAAAATAGTGATGTCAATGAGCAAGCTGTCCTGTGTCCCCCAAAAGGACTGCTGTGTTTAAAAGGCAGTTGAAGACTCCGGTCCAATTTCTTTGCAGTTTCCATAAGTCATGCCAGGTTTAAGTCTTGCCTCAAGGTTGCCACCCACATTTCAGAGAGACAGCAGTTTTCATTTTTCCTCAGATATTCTCAAAGTTTAAGGTGTTATCACTGGTCGAGAACTATAATTTCCTCCCGCTGCCCTGATTTGAGACAGTGATTTGTCAATGATTCACTGCAAAAGGCACCCAGATCTTCAGAGACAGCCAGGGCGCTCCTTGGGAAATGGCATTCTAAAAACACCCAGAGAGCTAATGGCTATTTGCAGCCAGGCAAGCTGAGTCTCTACTTGTCTCTGACCTGCTCTATTATAGCAGCTTCCTACCTGGTCTCTCTGCTGTTCTCTGCAGTTTATCACACTCACTGCCACATAAGTTATATGCAACTCATGCTAGTTTTGAGCCTGTGGCCTCATGAAGCATATATAACTCGCCCATCTCTTTATCTTTGTGTGGCCTGGTAGTTGCATGGGCCCCAAGGAAGAATATTTTTTTCTTTTTCTTTTTTTTTTTTTAGAGACAGTTTCACTTTGTCGCCCTCAGTAGAGTGCTGTGGTGTCACAGCTCACAGCAACCTTCAGCTCTTGGGCTTAGGCGATTCTCTTGCCCCAGCCTCCCGAGTATCTGGGACTACAGGCACCCACCAGAGCGCCCGGCTATTTTTTTGCTACAGTTTGGCCGGGGCTGGGTTAGAACCCACCACCCTCGGTATATGGGGCCAGCACCCTACTCACTGAGCCACAGTGCTGCCTGAAGAGTTTTTTTTTCTAATGTGCTGGCAAATGTGTTAAACACTGTGGCAGAGAGAGCTGTTATAAACATACCATCGCACCTGTCACTCTGCTTTGTGGAAAGTGAATGGGTCTTCCTATTGACAACACAGCCACCTGAAGAACTGAGACTCAATATGTGTGACATGCCCAGTACACAGCAAGTGCTAACTGAGCTGCCCAGTACAATTTCTGTTCTAGTATTACAGCTTGAGACCCTGATGACAATACATCCTTGCTGACGTCACTGCCAGTTTTGTCTCCTGGCAATTTTTTTCATTTTCTCCTTCCAGTGGCTCTATAATTTCCCCTTACTGATTCTATACAGTAGTTAGAAGGATGACAGTTTGTCTTATTCTTGCCCCTGTTTTTTTAAAAGCAAACATCATTTTCATGTTACTTCTTGGAGAGCTGGGAGCTTTTAAATGTGCTCACCTCAGAAATCAGAGCACATAAGCTCCATCAAATATGACTAAAAATCTAAGGATACTTTTTGAGATGACAGGCTTAGAAATGAGTAAGTGCAGCAGAAAAAGAGGAATTTTAATGTGAAATTTGTGACTTTCATTTTGACATCTACTAATTTATAAAACCTATCCACACAATTCCCAGGCTGTTCCTAAAATACCTAAGTTATGGTGATTAAAGATGAAAATTTAAACCAGAGAATTTTATTTTAGAAATTCAGAAAACAAGGTTAGAAACATCTTTTCAAACAGTTTAGTGAAAAATAATTACAACTCATTTTACTCTGTCAGAAAGTTCAATGTCTACTTTCAAAAGCAAACATGTTCATAGAAAATTATAACCCTAAGTTACTTCTAGAGGCGTACAGCCTCTCGTTTTATCAACTGCTTTTTGGCCAAATGTCATGTCTTATTGAAGACCAGGGATGCCTTCACTTCAGAGTTACACAGACTGCTTCCTGGGAGGGAAGTCCTGGCATTTGGCCTTAGCCTATGGGCACCAGGAGGAGATTCTAAACTAAGTCACAACAGTGAACTTGCACCAGGTACAGGGCAGAAATTCTGGCATGGTGGACGTTTCCATGTGTTGCTGGTCACCCAGCTGTAGTCAGAGGTAGTTATAGGCTCCCTTGGGAATCCTGCAGTAACCAATTCACCTCTTAAAACAGAGAGCATCTTTTTATACACCTGGAGTGGAATGTCTTGGTCATCTTCAGGGACTCTCTAGAAACTACTGGTCATCTTGTTAATGTGCTCTGGTTTTGGGGAGTTGCAAGAAGCACAAGGGAAAGAAGAAACAAGAATTCTTGGGGGCAAGAGACATTCAAGGCGCCATCACAGGGAGGAGAAGTTGGAAGCAATTCACACTCGGTGCGCCACACTCGGTGCGCCATCTTTACCATGTCCCTCACCCACTGTAAGTCATTTAATGATTTAAATTTAACTCTTGTGTATTTCAATACATTTACAGTACTTGCAAATGAAAGTTTACGTCATTATAAGACATGGAAAGCTGATAACTCTTACCTCAGGTAAAGATAACAAAAAATGATGCAATGAAATTGAAACCACAGTATTAAATTCCAGCCTGGCAGTACTACTTGGTTGTGTTCTGAACTGGAGACCTCTTCTCTGCGTCACAGAGACACAACAGATGCTAGGCCCAAATCAAGGATCACTGATGAATCAAAAGGACTGAAAACAACTGGGAGGCCTTCACTGTCTCCCCACAACTCAGCACTGCTGGTGCCCCACACTGAGACCACGCTGCACAGCATCAGTTGTTTGCATCTCACACGTGGAGAAAACCAAATTCACTACCAGTCTCTCTTGGCTCACAACACAAGGTGTTGAAGAGAGGAAAGAACAGGATGGCACTGAGAGATTTAGGTTTAAATTCCAGGGCCAGGCGTGATGGCTCACGCCTGTAATCCTAGCACTCTGGGAGGCCGAGGCAGGTGGATAGCTTGAGCTCACAGGTTTGAGACCAGCTGGAGCAAGAGTGAGACCCCCCTCTCTACTAGAACCAGAAAAAAACCTGAGGCAACAGGATCGCTTGAGCCCAAGAGTTGGAGGTTGCTGAGAACTATGACACCATAGCACTCTACCCATGGTGACAGCTTGAGACACTGTATAAAAAAAAAAAAAAAAAAAAAAAAAATCCCAACTCTGACTCCTAACTCTATGACCAAGGGTTAGACTATTGAATTTGTTTTTGATTTTTATAATAGGATTACTTTTTTTTTTTTTTTGTAGAGACAGAGTCTCACTTTACCGCCCTCAGTAGAGGGCCGTGACGTCACAGGACTCACAGCAACCTCCAGCTCTTGGGCTTCCATGATTCTCCTGCCTCAGCCTCCTGAGCAGCTGGAACTATAGGCGCCCACCACAGCGCCCGTCTATTTTTTGGTTGCAGTTCGGCCGGGGCTGGGTTTGAACCTGCCACCCTCAGTATATGGGGCCAGTGCCCTACTCACTGAGCCAGGATTACTATAATTAAATTATTTAAGAAGATTTTCATATTAAAACCAATGAATATCAGTGAAAAAAATCACTTATAGCTTAAACCCCTGAATTTGTATGTTATTAGTATAATGTGTGTCACTTGTAGAACATCTACGCAATTGCACAGGGCATTATAGTCACAAATATCTACTTTTTCCCTAGACTGTCAGCTCCACAGGGGAAGACCCGAGCCTCTCTGCAAATTCTTAGCACCTAGCATCTACTTGGAACAGACGAGGAGCTCTATAAGTATCCACCAATAAATAAAGGACAATCATAAACCAGGAGATTCATACATCATAAATGTATTTAAATTATTTTTGAGGCCTAGTTCTTTAAAAATGTTTTTATAAATTATATACTTATATCTAGTTTTAAATAAATTACCATTATGTTTGAGAGGTAACACTGAAAAGGCACATTTTACCTGGTAGGCACTGTACTCAGAATTTGAAACATTCCTCTAGTGTCTACCACATGCCTTCCTCCCTCCTTTAGGGTCACAATCTGCTGAAAGGATAACAATTAGTTTAAGTGGACCAAGGTCAGACACTAAAAGGAAGAAGCCAAAACTTGTGTTTAGAATCTGCTGATGCTTTAATAAGAATTGAAGAGTTGGCCCCAATTCAAGGAACCAGATATTAGATTAAAACCTTGGGGCACATGGTTCAATTTTTTATTTAAGAACTACAAGGTTTGGGATTGAACTAAAAACAAGATGCTTCATGGTATTGGATGTAAAGCCTTACAACATTTTAGAGAAGGCAACGGAGTTGAAAGTAAATAAAAGTAAACTTGGGGGTCAATTCTAAAATGCACACGACACAGATCAAGTGCCCTTGAGGACCTGTATTATCATCTCCGACCTAAAACAGAGTGAACTTTCACACAGTAGCTAGAGACTGTTGTTTCAGCAAAGAAAATTCCTGATAGGGGATTTGAATTTTTGCCAAGGAAAAAACTGACTCAAGAGATTTTGATTACCTAAGAATTCTCTTAGTGAAATCATGATTATCTAGCCATAGAGTAGTATTAGGAAGAACAGATAACATAAATAATAACACAAGATAACAAGCATAGCCCACTCCCTATGTTCCAAATACTGTGCTAAAGTGTTTTGACCCCGGTATCTCATGGGAGTCAGCTTGTTAACTGGTGTGAATCCTTCACTCACCTTCTTCCAGCTGTAACTTACGCTTGTGAAAAAGAGACCTCAGCATCTTTTAAAATTAAGTTAACCTTATTTTATCATCAGCAGTGAGTTAAGACATAGTAATGTTGGTAACCAGTAACTTTTAAATAAATTTTAAATTATGTCAAAGAAAATCTTTTTAAAAACTTACTTTGAAGTAATTATAGATTCATAAGAACTTGCAAGTTGCAAAAATAGTATGCAGAGGGTCCATCTATTCATTCCTGTTTCCCCCATCATTACACCTTGTGTAACTGTAAACTAGGAAACTGTGGGTAAAGCTCTACTCCACTTTATCTCAAGGGCAGCTTTGTACAGCTACCACCCCAAACAATGCAGAAATATCGCATCATCACAAATAAGTCAGCATTCTCCACTCCACACTTCATCTCTGTAATTTCGATGCCATTTCAAGAAGGTCCTATAAATGGAACTACGAAGTGCTGGCTTTTTTCCCTGAGCGCAATGCCCTTGAGATCCAACCAAACTGTTCCATGCAGCAGTAGCCTGCTCTTTGTAACGGCTAAGTTAATAGTCTACAGTACCGATGGTCCACAACTTGTTTAAACATTCCCCTATGGAAGAACAATTTGACGGTCTCCAGTTTTGGGTTATTACAAATAAAGCTGTTAGGAATATTTATTTACAGAGTTTTGCAGGGATGTAAGTTTTCACTTCTCTGAGATAAATGCCCAGGACTTCTATTGCTGGTTCATATGTTAAATCTATGCTGAGTTTTTTCTAAGAACCGCCAGAGTCTTTCCCACAGTGGCTGTACCAGTTCACGATCCCACCAGCAGTTTGTGAGCGATCCAGTTTCTCTGCATCCTCACCAGCGTCCGGCATTGTTCTGACTTTCTGTTTAGCTGTTGCAGTGCGTCTGTGAGAAGACCTCCTAATCTGCAGGTTTCTATGGGCTCATCATGTCGACCGTCATCTCACGTTCTCCTTCTCCATTCAAATATCCTCTCTGGTGAAGTGTCTTTCATGTCTTTGTCCACTTTCTAATTTGATTATTTTTGCTAAGCTTTTAAGAGTTTTTTGTATTTTCTAGGTATCAGTCCTGTGTCAGACACATGGCTGTGAATATTTTCCCCCAGTTGTTAGCTTATCTTTCCATCCTCTTTCAAGTGTCTTTCAGAGTAAGTTTTAAATTTAGATGAAGTCCAATTTTTTGACTTTTTTTTTAATGGCTTGTGCTTTTTAGTGTGCTAAGACTTCACCAAGACTGAGGCTCTGAAAAAACAATGTTTGTTTTTTTTTAATTTAAAACACTGTAAAACTCTGTGGTGTCTCATAATTAAGCCAACATCAACAGCACTCACAGCCTCAGTGTCGGTGCTTAGTAAGTCAGGAGACACCTTTGCTGACACACTAGGGACCCCCAGTAGGCAGACTCCCTGAGTGGCTCTGAGTGTCCTCCTTCCCTCCCTTCTTCTACTTCTAACTGAATGAACTCAAAGGTGGCACCACTTCCTAGGGTCACTGAAACTTTCCTGCATCCCCAAGATTGCTGAAAAAGCTGAGGCAGAGTCAGCTAACTCTCGGTTTATAAACAGTCAAGCTCCCCCAATAGCCCACAGGGGGCCCGGCCACTTAGCATGTGCTCAAGAGCCACATGTGACAACGGCCTTCCTCTTCCATGGCACAGATATCTGTCACTGTAGGACGGTGCTGCTCAATGGATTTGGTGGTCAGTAAGGTAATCCCTGCAACAAGCATCCTACTGCAGGGGGAGGAGGAGAGAGAAGGAGCCAAACAGTTCTAGAGGAAGACAGCAGAGTGGAGAAGACCCTGGGAGATCTTCCAGAATGTGCAAGAACCCAAGGCCGGAGGGATGAATAAACAAGAAAGACCAAGAAAGAGCAAGAAAAGCTAAGAAGTCAAAGAGAGAACATGGAAGCAGGGGTGTTAGTGTAGGTCCCAGACAGAGGGCATGGGGACAGCTGTGTCCCTCCGTCAGTGGGATCATGTAGGTCCCAGAGGGCACGGGGACACCTGTGTCCCTCTGTCAGTGGGATCAGTCACTCCTGGAGCAGGGACCCTTCCTTCACTCGCCTTGCCACGTTATCTGTCATAACTCAACTCACATCTACCTCAGCCACTTATTTTCTTCTCTAGTTTCCACTGCTCTCTTGTTCCCTCCAAAATTTGATTGTAGCTATTAATATGTGCCATGCAAGTTTTCTTCACTTATCTAACTTAAAAGATTTTATTTTTATTGGCACGATTAGATTATGTGTTGCCTGAAGAGAGGGCTCATGTCCTCTTTTTTAACTTCTGTAGCACAAGGGCTGGCCGCAAAGCAGGCAGTTGCCAGGGTGCTTGTTGCAGGGTGAATGCAATGACGGCAGAGCCACTGTGCACAGCCACTCCGCACTGACAGAAATGTTCTCCACCTGCAGGGTCCAGTATAATGGCCACTAGGTCACTTGTGGCCACTGGGCATTTGCAATGAGGCTAGGATAACTGAGAAACTGAATTTTAGCTTTTATGTAATTTAAATTAATTACATTTAGTAGACCCATGTGGCTAACAGCTACCATTTTGGACAGCTCAAGCTGTCAATTATAGGGGGCCCACCAATAGGCTGATGCAGTGTCCAGCCCAACCCCTCAGGGAGGGCCCCTGGGTCAAGTCTGAAAGTTCAGCCTTCCTGAATAAGAAAAATGGTTTTCTTAATGTTATGTACTGAATTGTGACCCCCACCCAATTTCTACGTCATGAGCCCTCACCCCTAGTACTTTAGAATGTGATTATACTTAGAAATTAAAGAAGCAATTAAGTTAAACTGAGGTCCTTAGGGTGGGTCCTTTTTGTGGTGTCCTTTTAGGAAGAGAAGATTAGGACCCCCAGAAATGCCAGGGACATGCATGCATGGAAAGCTGGCCATCTGAAAGCCAAAGTGAGAGGAGGAAACCAGTCCTACTGGCACCTTGACCTTGGACTTGTAGCCCCACGGATTATAGGACATATGGGTATCTGTTGCTGAAGCACCAGTCTGTGGCACTTTGCTGTGGCTGCCCTATCAAACGATCGCATTCAACATGCTAAAGAGGAATTACTTCCAGTCCTAGCACACGCACACATCTGAGTGATCTGGAAGGCCACCGCACTCATCTAAGACGGGGGCATCTCCTTTCCAAGCTTCCATTACGGCTGCCGTGCCCCAGGCTATGGCACTACCTGGAAAGCCAGGTCGCTGAGCGGAGGCTGTGTGGTGAGCACAGAGCTGGAGCAGAGCAGCAGGAGGCACTTCGGGGACGTCATCCCAGGGCCAGGAAACTGGGAAACGCTGGCCGGGGAGCCACAGTCCTCCCTCTGCAGGCCAGAGTCATGCTGGGTACACAACACACAATTTCTGCTCCTCTGAACATTCTTTCCATAGTGAACATTCATATTCTTTATTTATTTTTTTTAGAGGTGGCATTACCACTGATTCCTTCATCAAGCTGAACTGCAGCCCCTGTGAGCAGGGAGACAAACCATAGGCCTGTGTTGTACTGATTAAAACACACCCACTCCCTGAGCTGGACCCAGTCCACTGCCAAGGCCCTTTGGATACTGTCAAATCAAAGGAGCTGGAGCCCATGGGGCTGCACGGCTGGCCAGCCCCTCCTCAGGGAGTCCTAGAACAGTGACGACAGTGTTGTGCTTCTCCAGCAGCTAGAATGAAGTAAGAACTACATGGTGCTGCAGAAGAGCCCGAAGCAAAGGGCAGGGCCTGGCAGCTAAGGAAGGGTCAGAGAAGGACCTTCCTTCTTTCTCCAGCCCTCTGCTGCGTCGTCGGGCCTTGGTGCTAGGAAGTCCTGCACAGATGGGGGCTTCGTGTCTTTTCCATTTCACATCCCTGGCCAAGGAAGATGACCTAAGGGAGGCCGTTCTCACATCCTCATCCTTTCACAGTGCTCACATTTAGTTCATCCTGGACAGATGAGAACATCTTCCACGATATGTAATCTTTGAAAAAGGGATTTCACAACCTTCCTAAAGAGCTTGTCAATTCAGACATGCTTCCAAAGAGGTAGTCACAAAACCTCTTTGAAAAAGAAGTAAACATTGCATGTTCCATGCATAAAAACATCTCTGGGTGCAAAAACAGGTCAAAACAAAGGGGGAACATTTCAACTGGTGGGAGAGCCTGGGGCCAACAGAGATATGCAGATTCATGCACCAGCATCCCTGGTGACCCTCTTCCTGCCCTCTGTACCCACATATGTGGGAATTAGGTTCAGAGTTTACCAGGCTGCTCTGTGCCAGGGCCCTGTTCTTATTTTCAGCAGCTACATGCAATTTTGCACGTCCTCAAGAACTTCAGAGTTTACCAGGCTGCTCCGTGCCAGGACCTTATTTCCAGCAGCTACATGCAATTTTGCATATCCTCAAGAACTTCAAATGAACTTCTAAGCAATTACATTTCCACTGAAATGTATAACGTGATCAGGTCTTTCATTTATTTATTTTTTCATTTTGCCTCTGCTCTCGCTGACGACTGCAGCAATCCCTCAATCAGAAGCGAAGGGTGAGGTTTAATGACTTCATGTATAATTTAGTTTTCTGCAACAGGCTTCTTCACTTTCTGTTTTGCATAAGCTTAGGAAAGTATGGCAGTTTATCAGACCTACAAGGACATCAAAGATTTATACACATTTCAGTTCTATCTTTCTATCCTACAACTTCTTTCATTAGAATTGTGCACCTGAGTTAATTAGCTGCTGCAAAATAACACAAAAATTTGGCCCAGAAGACTGCAGATGCTTTAGTTTTTTGTACTGCTCCCCAAATAAAAATGCTAGAGCAACTTTGGCTGCAGCATAGATACTACCTTTACCAAGATGCCAGGCTTGGCTTTTTCATTAGATTCATTAGAGATCAATTAAGGTAGCTGATTAGACAATATGTGGAGAAATGCCTATACAGGGTTTGGCCAAAAAAGACCCAAAGAAACAGTGTGTGCCACCCTTCATGACACAGAAATGAAACCATATTACATACTGAGAAACCCAAATTTTCTGCTGTATCCACGCTTGTATTTTTTCCTAGTTTCTTTTCTTCCATCCTACTTCTCTTCTTACTCATATGAGCTTGCAGTATATTGGCTTTTTTATTTAAGTCATTGCTATCTGATCTCTTTAAACATGCCTCACTGTGTTATTAAACAGAACATATTTTTAAATGTGTAGCTGTTGGTAACATGGCTAAGATAATCAGTGGAACGCTTTCTAGTTCTCATGCCAAGAGAAATTGGACCACACAAAACACGTGCATTCACACAGACATGCACGGAAACAAGAAGCCTGAAGAATCTTGATCATGTTAATCTTTGTATTTACTCTGCAACATTTTAAATTAGATTCTGAAAGTTTACCTAATTCAGTGATTTTTCAACCTGTATGCCGCAGCACAGTGGTGTGCTGTGAGAAGATCTTAGGTGTGCCACCAAAAATTTTAAAGATTAAATTGTTTTTGAAAGATGTTCAAAGCACAGTAAGTATACATTTTTTCACTTCTTTCTTTTTTTTTTTTTTCATTAATATAATGTAAGTGTGCCATGCGAGTTTAACCATAGGTTCAAGTGTGCTGTGAGATAAACAAGGTTGAAAAACATTGGTCTAATTGAATATTAATTTTTTGAAATGTTTATTTATGCACATCAAACATTGACAGATAATTTCGGTGTCCCTTCTTCTCAGCTGCTTTATGTGCCCATAAATATTTCACTTACTGGGAAAAAGTACTGCACTGTTTTCAGCACAGCAGAGCTTTGCTTTATGGCCCAAAACAAAGGAATGACACCGGCCGCTGTCTGCAAGGCTGCTTCGTGCTGAACGGAACAACCTCAGGCTGACTCTGCACTAGTCATGCCTGACACCCACTGAAGTCCAAGTGGCCCCAAAACACAAAGAGAACTAGCTTGCTCACATGCCGAAAGCTCTAACATCCACAACACAGAGCCATGCAGTCAATAAACTTAATTTCCAACATTATATTTGGGAAAAATAAAAATAAAAAAGATTCGGTTTGATGAATTTCTACTATTCTGTCACTCACAATGAGGAGAAAGTGGCCAGGCATGTGACATCCACAGAGTCCCTGTTCCAACCTTCCTCCCGTGTTCTCTGCCCTTTAGCGTCACAGCTCCAAAGTACAGATTAGACGGGAAAAGAGGTTCTGCTTTCTGGTTATGCCCAGAAACAGCATGGCCCTGGAGTGAGTCTTGGATTCAAATTCCAGTATCCCTCCCGAGCTTGATGACATGGCTAAGAGCCCGAACTCTCTACGCCTCCGTTTCTGAAGTGGAGAGAGCGTGGTGAGCCTTGAGTGAGGTCACATGTGGACCTGCTCAGCTCAGAGCTCGTCACGCGGCTGGTGCTTAATCATGTGAGAAGCCATTTGGATACAAGTGTTAATTTCTCTTCCTAGCACCATGAAGAAGGCCACTGCATGATACTAAAAACTTTCCAAACCAAGAAGTTACGATTGGCTATTAGACTTGAGCACTACCAGCCTCCACTGACACATCACAAGACAGTCCCATAAAGAGCTCCCTGCCCCAGACAGTCAACCCTTGCACCCACTAGGTGTCGCGCACAGTGCGATGCTGTGGAGACCATGGAGTGGCCCCGCAGAATCGAGGGCCTCCTACTTGCAGAAGATGTGGTCTAGTTGTAACATATGTGAAGCAGACAGCAAATGGCAGAGAGCAGCCGTAAAGAGAGGCTAAGTCGCACTGTGGGGACCCCAACATGTGCCGAAAGTTTAGAGAAAGGAGAAATCAGTGAGAGCTTGATGGGTTGGGTGGGGAAGGTGGTAGGTCCTGAGTGGTCCTGGTAGAACCGACCAGCAAGACCTGCAAAGGAAGAGGACAGAAATGGCTCAAAGTAGACAGTGATGCCTGCAACAAAGACAGAGGTGCAGCAACGGGGAAGTTAGCATGGACCTGAGTCAGAGATTTTATTGCCCAACAAGCAGAGATCAGATGGAGCACACTGATAAGGGGTCAACCCCCCAGCACCCCAGGCACTGTGGGATTCCAAACACCGCCAAGCAATACTGCAACGTGACTGAAGAAGGTGAAGCCTGGGGGGTCTGATGCCTGAACTGGTCAGACACAAGGGTGATGGCTCCAGCACAGATCCAGGAGTGAAGGGACTCAGTTCTGGAGCACAGTGTAAACATCCATTTATATCTTTGCATATACACATAGGTGCATACACAACGTACCCTCACACATCCTAAGAGGCAGCCACAAATCCCCCTTGCTATAGGCAGAATCGGGGGTTCTGAGAGGTTCACCCAAAGGCAAACACCAGGCCACTGTGCCAGAATGTGTTCTGCTGGCTTGTCGCATGCGGAACACCCCAGGAATCGCTTGAGATTTTCAGATTTGGGGAACTCATTCATGTCTTGGTTTAAACAACAGAACAATTCTTTTACTTACCTGCAAAGATCTAAATGCAGGAAAGTCTTGGAACCACTGACATCTTTGTTTACATTATCAGCCTCCTCATAAATCAAATGGACGGAGCTGAGAGAGGGACGCTGTGCTTTTCATAATCCTTCTAATCACCATTTTAAACTTCAGTACTAATACTTTTATGCAGTCACTTTCTTACAGCACCTATCAGTCGCAGGTTGCAGAGGCAACACGTTTCCTACTGTGACTGCGGGATGAAGGATAATCACACATGTCCTTTAAATTAAGGTGAAACTGCACTAGCGATCCTCCCACATGTGATGCTGGAATAGTGTCTGATGTTGATCAAAATCCCAGGGAGCAATTCCTTGATTAATTATGTATGCAAGCTCTTGACAAGGACTTTGGAGGAACGTTTCCTGAGGACAGAGAACTTGGACTCTTACCCACCCTGGTTCAAAGTTTTTGAACTTTGAACCTAGCAGGGTTCTGGCACTTACAGCAGTGCGAGGGGCTATGTCCCTCAGGCTCTGCTTGTCTGACAGCACTTCTGAGAGTACTTGTGGGTAAAGAGTTTACAGGTCTAATTATTTAACAAATGCTTAGGGGGATGTCATTCTGAAAAATGGTCTTTCAAGAGCAACGCCAGCATAGCTCGAGCACTGATTAAATTGTTTTGACATAATTGGCAGTTCACAAGAATCATGACAGCCACTGCTCAAACCATTTTGGAGCAAAAACTATTGGAAAGAGTCACATGGGAAAGGCATTGGAGAAGCAATTATGAAGAATCATTTATTTATTTTATGGGAACACTGATGTCAAATATTGGCTTTTTTTTTTTTTTTTTTTTTAAGCATTTAAGTTATCCAACCAATGTAGTACTCATAGCTGAAACTCGAATACATAAATTAAAAAAAATTAGTGCCTAATAGATCAAATTCCATGTTCTGTAGCCTATCTGAGACTGTGTAAAATGATTGAGGAGGTCAATAATATTAATGAGCTTGCTGGTAAGACATGGAATTGGACATGGAGACCCTAAACAAAGCAAGTGCAAACCACTGAAGACTCCACCAAAGATTTACTCCCCACCACAGACCACGGGCCGCATGACAATGAGCAAGCAATTCTGGTCAGCTCTGTCTATAGGGAGAAGTGCCAGTGCCACCCAGTGCCCCTGCGAATAGTGACAATGGTGCTGAGCAGGTGCCTCCCTTACTGCACAGGAGCTGCAAGATTGGAATGAAAGCTCCACAAGACTGCACGCTGGCAGAAACAACACTCACGGTAATTTCAAAAGGGCAAAAGAAGTAGACTTACAGGACAAGGTGCAATGTTCCAAGTGCTGGCAGTGCTGCGTTGAAATACATCTTATCAAAGACCTACACTCGATCAGCTGAGTACCCCTCCAACTCTGATGACGGAGAAAATGTTTTCAACAGGAGGTTCTTTGGCAAAGATTGGAAGTTTTAGACAAAGCTCTGAAGCAAAAGGAAGAGAAGAAGGAATAGGAGCTACAGAGGAAGGTGCACAACCTGGCAGAAGTCCAGGCTCATGGGAGTGACAGAGGAGAGACAGAGGCAAATGGGGAAAAGGGGGTAACTGAGCAGACGGACTGGAACATACGATCCTGTCTCTCAGAACCACTGCAGTTCACAGAAGACATGAGCCAGCTAGCAGCTCATATAAATGATCAAGACAAAATTAGACAGATGCTCACTCCATTGTATATGAAGGACTTGTGTGGAAAGGCAGGTAGCTATCAGGTGAGAGAAATAAGCATCTCCTATGTTCCTATGCCCGGAGGCGTGGATGATGGAACCCAAAGCGACAGCTGTCACCAGCAACAGACAGCAGAGACCATGTCCCAAGGGAAGCATGGCCAACAGTGGTATAAGCCTGCAACCACTGTAATTATGTACCCAGCAGGTGAGAAGCGTGGTATTAATGTTAAGAAAGAGATGCAGTCTTTGGTAGTTTCCTCATTGCTCCTACAGGAGAGAACAAAGGGGGTGGTCTTAAGGACAGAGACCAATGATATATTCATTGACCTTTTTAATCCTACTGTCTAGCTTAAGAGTGTCCTAAGTAAACATCTGCCAAATGGCTTGGCACCTGTAGTACAGTGGTTACGGCGCCAGACATATGCATGGAGGGTTTGAACCCGGCCCGGGCCAACTAAACAACTGCAACAAAAAAATAGCCAGGCATGTGGCGGGCGCCTGTAGTCCCAGCTACTCGGGAGGCTGAGGCAAGAGAATAGCTTAAGCCCAAGAGTTTGAGGTTGCTTAACAAAAACAAAAACCATCTGCCTAATGCAGAAATGAGCAGACTACCTTGTAGATGATACAAATCCCAGGGATTCTTGTTACCAGGGAACCTCCTTATCAGGAGGAGAAAGAAAAATATACAGAGGATGCCAAAAATATACAGATACACATTTTAAGAAAGGAAAGAACTGTATTAAAATTGTGATAAACCGATAGCTGGTAACATGTTATCTTATATGTCTTGTAATTGCAGAAGTCAAATGTGACTTGACTATTATAATTTTAATACAGTTTTTTCCCCTTTCTTAACATGTGTATATATGTATCTGGATGCCTTTTATTTCTTGGTCTTGCCTAACTGCTCTGGCCAGGACTTCTAGTACTATGCCTAATAGAAGGGGTAAGAATGGGCACCTTTGCCTTGTTACTGACCTCAGAGGAAAAGCTTTCAGCTTCTCACTGTTGAGTATGATGTTACCTGTAGACTTTTCATACCATGGCCTTTCATATATGTTGAGCTATATTCCTTCTATATACAATTTGTTGAGTTTTTTTTTATCATGAAGGATATTGAATTTTGTGAAATGATTGAGATTATTATATGACTTTTATCCTTCATTCTGTTAACATGGGGCATCATATGTATTGATTTGCAAATGTGGAGTCATTCTTGTATCTTGGGGATGAATCTTACTGGATGGTGGTGTTTGATTCTTTTAACGTACTGTTGAATTTAGTTGCTAGTGTTCTGTTGATAATTTTAACATCTGTGTTCATCAAGTTTCTTACATAGCTTTAGATTAGGGTACTTCCAAAGCTTATTTTCATGAGGTTGGCCTCTTCAATATTTTTTGATAAATTGGTGTTCATTTTTCTTTAAGTGTTGGTAGTGTTCTCCAGTGAAGTGATCTGGTAATGAACTTTTCTTTGTGGTAGGTTTTTGATTAGTGATTCAATCTGCTTTCTTGTTATTTGTTATGTACATATTTTCTAATTCTTCATGATTTCAGTCTGGGTAGGTTACATGTTTCTGGAAATTTATCTTTCTTCTTCATTGTCCAATTTGTTGGTGTAGAGGTTTTCATAGTAGTCTCTTGAAAGTCCTTTGTATTTCTGTGGTGTCAGCTGCAATCTGTCCCCCTCCATTTATCATTTTATTTATTATTTATTTGAGCTCTTTTTTTTCTTATTAGTCCAGCTAAGGATTTGTCAACTTTTTATCTTTTCATATAATCCACTTAGTTTTGTTGAATTTTATAATTTATAATTGCTATAATGTCTTTGTGTGTCTACTGCAGGGTTTTCCTCTGTGGATACTGTAAGGTTACACAATATATCTATTGTAAACAGATAACAACTTAACTTTAATTGTATAGAAAAACTCTACACTGTTTGTGCTTCCCTTCACATTTTAGGTTACTGATGCTACAATTTACATCCCTGTTATATTGTTTATCCAATAACACATGAGTGCATTCTACTTATTTTTAGCTGGGCTGGGCCAGGTTCAAACCCCCACCAGCCTTGGTGCATGTGGCCGGCGCCGTAACCACTATGCTACAGGTGCCAAGCCTATTCTGTTTATTTTTAATGTTTGTTTTTTAAAGTTTTATTCCAGACTTGGAAGTCATTTATACACCACTATTATAGTATTATAGAATTCTGACATTGACTATATACTCATCACCTGAGGAGTTTTCACATTCAGTTGTTTCATATTCTTACTAGCATCCTTTCATTTCAGCAGGACAAGCTCTTTAGCGTATCTAATAAGGGAGGTATAATGACAATTAACTCTCTCAGCTTTTGTTTTTGAGAAAATCTTTAGCTTTCTCTGTCCTTTCTGAAGGACTACTTTACTTGGTACATTCTTGGTTGGCAGTCTTTCTCTTTCAACATTTTGAACGTATCACTTCACTCTTTCCTGGCTGTCAGACTTCGGCTGAGAAATCTGCTGATGGCTTTATGTGGGCTCCATTAAATGTGATGAGTCACTTTTCTCTTTCTGCTTTCAAATTGGGAAGTTTTCAGCAATTATTTCTTTAAATTGACTTTCTGTCCTTTTGTCTCTATGTTCCTTGTCTAGGATTCTAATAACAAGTATATTGTTTCATTTGATGGCGTCCCATACATGCTGTGGTTTTCTTCACTCTGTTTCATTTGTTTTTCTTTTTGATGCTCTGACTGGACAATTTCAAATGACCTGTCACGGACTCTTCTGCCTGATTGAGTCTGCCAATGAAGCTCTATATTGAATTTTTCAGTTTAGTCATTATATTCTTCATCTCTGCAATTTCTGATTTTTTAAAAAATTTTTCATGGTTTCTATTTCTTTGTTAAATTTCTTGTTTTGATTATGTATTGTTTTCCTAATTTTGTGTAGTAATCTCTATTTTTTGCAGCTCACTGCACTTCTTTAAGAGGATTATTCTGAATTCTTTGTCAGTCACTTCTTAGATCTCCATTTATTTAAAGTTATTGGAGCTTTATATTTCCTTTGATGCCACACTTCCATTTTCCTTCATTATCCTTGTATCCCTTTGTTAGTGTCTGTGCACTTGAGGAAGGGACCACCTTTCTCAGTTTTCCCAGCTTCACTTTGTCAGGGATAGGCCTTCTTCAGTCAGTCAGCCTCGGGATGCTGATAGACAGCTGGTAGCATCCATAGACATCTGAGGCTTGATGTTGGGTTCTCCAGTTGGGTTGAGGCACTGCCCATGTTCTGAGGTCAGGTGGTATGCTAGCTAGACTCTTTTCAGGTAGGGATACTGACGGGGCTCTGCATTCAGGTAGGGCCACAAGCTATACTCTGAAGTTAGATGAAGCTGTTGGTTGAGCCCTATAATCACACCTAGTCAGATGTCATCATAATCTAAGCTCCCTGGGTGGATGGTGCCACTGGTTGGACTCTGCAACTGAGTAGGGCTGCAGGATGGTCTCTGCAATTAGATGGGACCTCACATTGTGTTCTGCAGTTGTACAGGGCTATAAGCTAGCCTATGCAAGCAGTCAGAGTCACACACTGGGCTCTTTGGTCAGGCAGGGTCACTGGCTGGATTTCCCTCCTGGATTAGGCCACTGGCTTTGCTCTGTAGTTAGCTGAGTAACTAGTGGGCGTGCAGTTTGAGTGGGACTGCAGGATGTGTTCTGTGGCTGGGCAAGCCTGTAGGCTGGGCTCTGTGGTCAGGAAGAGCCACTATCTATGCTCTGTGCCAACCTAAGTTGTATCTAACATTATAATGAAAGTGATAGTTAATTTTATCATGAAAAAATATTCATAGTAAAATATGTAGAGATGAAAAAGAAGCAAAACTGTCAATAATGAAAGTTGACTTGATTTTGTCATAAAAAATCCCTGAATAATTTGTAGATAAATGACTGAAATAAAAGCTATTGGGTAAGGTTTCTGCACAAAGAACAATTTGCAAAAGGCAATATACCCACATAGATATATGTTTATATACACACACTAGGGGCACCAAACAATGTGTACACATTTTAAGAGATGTTATCTATATATTATTTTTTGAAGTTGAACTGAATTATAGTAGCAATGCATAGTATGACATTTACTCCAAAGATGGTATTACTCAAATGAACGCTAGTGCCACCATGTGACAGGCAGGAAAGTTAAAGAAAGTGGCAGCAGCATGGTTGTTGTTTAAGGAGCACAAGAGCTTTCTGAAGAGCTATTTGAGATTTGAGAACGTTGTAGAAGTACAATGACCATGAAGGTGTGAGTGTGCAAGAAAACCTCCAACACACCCAACTAATGCACACATTCATAAGTCTGATACGCATGGTATGGCATGTGATGTGAACTAGGGAAGACCTAGGATACTTTGGCCAATGTAGCTCAAGCAGTAGTTTGCTGTAATCAGAAGTGTCTGGACACTGATGGCAACTGAGTACTTTGAATACCTCTTATAATTACAGAGGTCAAATATGACTTGTATTCATCTTTATGTTATTGATATATACTGAGTTTTAGTAATTTTCTTTTTTTTTAAAATGTGTATACATTTTTTGGCACCCTCTGTGTGTGTCTATGTTATTTTTTTCGTACTGGTATTTTTATTGAATTTTTAAAAGTCTCTTTTTCTTTTTTTAACTTAATTTTTATTTAATCAATAAAACTGTATACATAACTGTATACATTATGGGGTACAATGTGATGATTTGATATACAATGTGGAATGCTTAAATCAAACTAATTAACATAACCATCAACTCACTTATTTTTGTGGTATGACATTTATAATATACTCATAGTTGTTTTGAAATGTACCCTTGCATTGTGTACGTTAAGTGAGATTCTGCCAAGTACCCTCCATCCACAAACCCTCCTCCCTCCCCTCTTTTCCCTTCATTCCATCTTTGTATTTTATCACTTGTATGAATGTGTGTTTTTATACCGGTTTCATAATAGTATTGAGTACACTGGATACTTTTTTTTACCCATTCTTGAGATACTTTACTAAGAACAATATGTTCCAGCTCCATCTAGATAAACATAAAAGATGTAAAGTCTCCTTCTATTTTATAGCTGTATAGTATTCCATGGTGTACATATACCACAATCTGCATATCCATTCATAGGTTGATGAGCATTTAGGCTACTAACAACTTGGCTATTGTGAATTGGGCTGCAACAGACATTCTGGTGCAAATGTCTTTGCTGTAAAATTACCTTTGTTCATCTGGGTAGATACCTAGTTATGATATTGCAGGATCAAATGGTAGGTCAACTTTTAGTTCCCTGAGAATTCTCCATACTTCTTTCTGAAAAGGCTGTATTAGTTTGTAGACCCACCAGCAGTGTAAAAGTGTTCCTTTCTCTTCACATACACACCAACATCTACAGTTTGGGGATTTTGTGAGGTGAGCTTATCTTACTAGAGTTAGATGATATCTCAAAGTGGTTTTTATTTACATTTCTCTGATGATTGAAGATGATGAACATTTTTCATGTGTTTGTAGGCCACGCACCTGTCATCTTCAGAGATCTTCCTATTCAAGAAATGGAGTTGTTTGTTCTTTTCTTATTGATTAGTTTGAATTCTCTGTGGATTTTAGTTACCAGACCTTTGTCAGAAACATAACCTGCAAAAATCTTCTCCCATTCTGAAGGCTGTCAGTTTGCTTTACTGACAATGTCCTTAGCGGTGTAGAAGTTTTTAGCTTGATCAGATCACAGTAAAATATTTTTGGTGTTGATTCAATTGCCAGGAGGGGTCTTCCTCATATAATATTTTCCCAGGTCACTATCTTCAAGTGTTCTCCCTGTACTCTCTTCTAGTATTTTTATAGTTTCATGTCTTAAGTTTAAATCTTTTTTACAGTGAGAATCAATTTTTGTTAGTGGTGAAATGTGAGGGTCTAGTTTCAGTCTTCTACAGGTTTCTAGTCAGTTTTCCCAGCACCATTTGTTAAATAGGGAATCTTTTTGCCAAAGTATGTTTTTGTTAGGCTTATCAAACATCAAATGACTATATGTGCTTGTGTTCATCTTGAGGTTCTCTATTCTGTTACATATATCTACATCTCTATTTTTGTGCCAGTACCATGCTGTTTTGATCACTATAGATTTATAGTATAATCTGAAGTCAGCTAACATGATGCCTCTTCATTTGTGTTTATTTCTAAGTAATGTATTGGCTATTCGAGGTTTTTTTTTCTGATTTCGTATAAAACAAAGTACAATTTTTTCAAGTTCTTTAAAGTATGAAATTGGTACTTTGATAGGAATTGCCTTAAATCTGCAGATTGCTTTGGGTAGTATGGACATTTTAACAATGTTGATTCTTCCCAGCCATGAGCATAGTATGTTTTTCTGTTTGTTAAGATCTTCAGCTATTTCTTTTCCAGAGTTTCATAGTTCCCATTATAGAGATCTTTCACTTCCTTTGTTAGATAAATTCTCAGGTATTTCATCTTATTTGGCACTACTGTAAAAGTGATAGAGTCCTTGATTATATTTTCAGCTTGACTATTTTTGGCATATATAAAAGCAACTGATTTGTAAGTATTGATTTTTTAACACTGCTCAATCACTAATATAGTGATATATTAGTACCATATATTAGTACAATATAAGTACAAATCAGCTTTGTATTTGAGTCCCTGAGGTTTTCTAGGTACAAGATCATGTCATCCACAAAGAGTGAGAGTTTGACCTCCTCTGACCCCATTTGAATACCCCTGATCCCCTTCTCTTGCCTGCTTGTGATGAGTAGGACTTCCATTACTATATTAAATAGCAGTGGTGACAATGGGCATCTTTGTCTAGTTCCAGATCTGAGTGGAAATGTTTTCAATTTTACTCCGTTCAATATGATATTAGCCATGGAAGTGTTCTGATCATGAAAGGATGCTGGATATTATCAAAATCTTTTTTTGCATCAGTTGGTAAGAGTCATATGCTGTTTTTTATCGTATTTATGTGGTGTATTATATTTATAGATTTACATATGTTGATCCAACCTTGTAGCCCTGTAGCCAATTTGATCATGGTGTGTAATTTTTTTGATGTATCATTGAATTCTGTTTGATATGATCTTATTGAATATTTTTGTATTGATATTCATTAATAGTATTGGTCTATAGTTTTCTTTCTTTGTTGCGACCTTTCCTGATTTGGAGATTAAGGTGATATTTTCTTCAAACAGTGTGTTGGGGGGGGATTCCTTCTTTTTCTATGTTTTGGAAAAGTTTATATAATTTAGGTCCTAGTTCTTTTTTGAATGTTTGGTAAGAATTTTGATGTGAAGCCATATGGTCTCAGACTTTTGTTTTGTAGACTTTGTATAGTTGATGCTATTTCAGTGCTTGATATAGGTCTATTCAAAATTTCTAATTCTTTATGGTTGAGTCTAGGAAGATGGTGTGCTTCTCGGTATTGGTCCATTTCCTCTAGATTATCTTATTTCTGAAAATAAGAGTTTTTTTGTAGTAATCATTGAGGATTGTTTGAATTTCTGATATCTATTATTTTTCCTCCTTTATTATTTCTGATTAACATGATTAATGATTTTGTTTTTCTGTTTCTGGTTAGGCTAGCCATAAGTTTATCAATTTATTAATCTTTTCGAAGAACCAACTTTTGGTTTTGTCGATCTTCTGAATGATTCTTTTGTTTTCAATTTCATTTAATTGACCCAATTTTGGCTATTTCTTTTCTTCTGCTGGGTTCGGGATTAATTGTTGTTCCTTTTCTAGTTGCTTGAGATGCCCCATTAGGTTGCAGACTTCCTCTCTTTCTGTTTTCTTGATGAAGGTTTCTAATGCTATAAATTTCCTTCTTAAGACTCCCTTTGCAGTATCCCACAGGTTTTAATAATTTGTGTCTTCATTATCATTTTATTCCCCAAAATTTGATGATTTCCTTCTTAATCTCATCTTTGACCCAGCTATCATTCAGCCTAAGGTTATTTAGTTTCCATGACTTCATTTGAATTCGAAGATTTCTGTTGCTGTTGAGTTCAACTTTTATTCTGTGATGCTCTGAGAAGGTACATGAATAATTTCTAATCTCTTAAATTTTCTGAGGTTAGACTTGTGTTATAAGATATGATCAATTTTAGAGGATGATCTGTGGGTTGATCAGAAGAATGTATATTCAGTTTTATTAGGATGAAATGTTCTGTAGATGTCTGTTAAGTCCATGTGTTCTAGGGTGTAATTTAAGTCCATTATTTTTGTTTAGTTTCTTCTTAGAGGATCTATACAGAACTGACAAAGGGGTGATAAAATCTCCAACTATGGTAGTGCAGAAAGATTTCACATTGTCACATTCATTAGGTTTTTCTTTACATATCGAGGAACATTAGGTAGGGTGCATAAAGGTTAATTATTGTAATATCTTCATGTTGTTTCACTTGACAAATATATAGTGTCCATCCTTGTCTTTCCTTATGTTTGCTGGTTTAAATACTATTGTATCTATAAATAAAACTGTAACAACTGCCTTTTTCTGATTTCCATTTGCCTATATTATAGATGTCCATTCCTTCACCCTGACTCTTTTTTATCTTTTGAGGTATGATGAGTCTCTTATAGACAACAGTCTCTTTGGAGAACAATTTAAACCATTCACATTGAGAGAATTGATAAGTGTGATAATCTTTTGACCATCATGTTTTTCAAAGGTCCACTGGATATTTTTAATTCTTTCACCAGAGTGGAAATTAGGTTTTGTTTGATAAATTCTGGGTGAGTTTACTTTGGTGGTAGACCATTGTGTTAATCATTATGGAAAATGGGTTTTGGTATTTCCTGGAGAGATGGTTTAGTTATGGAAAATTTCCTCAACATGTGTATGTCAGTAAAGTATTTGATTTCTTCATCACAAATGAAACTCAATTTAGCTGGATACAGGATCCTGGGCTGAAAGTTGTTTTGTTTTAGGAGCTTGAAGGTCAATGACCATCCTCTTCTGGCTCGAAAACTTTTGGCTGAAAGATCTGCAGTCATTCTAATATTTCCCCTTTTGTAGGTAATGCTTTTCTTATATCTTGCTCCTAGCAGAATTTTCTCCTTCATATTAACCTCGGCAAGGTTAATTACAATGTGTCTAGGAGATGCTTTATTTGGATTGAGTCTTGCTGGGGTTCTGAAATTGTCTGCTATCTGAATTTCTGTATCTTTGCAATGCTTGGGAAATTCTTCTCCATAATATCTTGGAGGAAAGCATCTGTGCCTTTAGGACCATCCTCTTCTCCGTTAGGAACTCCTATAAGTCGAATGTCTGATGTTTTGGAATGATCCCACAACTCTCTCAGGGAATGATCTGCTTTTGCTTTCCATTTCTCTGCCTCTTTAAGTGCTTAATATCATTATAAAAAAAAAAAAAAAAAAAAAAAAAAGCCTTTTATTAAAATTCAGAGATCCTTTCTTCTTCCTGCACAACTCTATTAATGGGGGGTTCGAATGTATTTCGAAGCTGCTCAAATAACTTTTCATTTCTGAGAGCTCTGCTCTTTTCTCATTATGTCCATATCCTCGATGATTTTGTCTTTGAATTTATTAATTCCTTGAGACAATTTTCAACAACTCTTTGGATTTCTATTTCCAATTTTTTCCCCACTCCCTTCATTTCATTTGCCATCCATATTCTGAATTCTATTTCTGACAATTCAGTCATTTGTCTATGAATGGCATTTTCTGTTGTATCTCCTTTGTCATTTCTTGGGTGAGTTGATCTACTCTGGTTATTCATGTTGCCAGAGTTCTAACGCTGGTTCTACCCCATGATTATTTTCCACAATTTGGCTAGTAAAACTGGTAGGGTGAGATCAGATTGGGGGTCCCAGGAAGTAGAGTTTCTTAGCCCTGAACAATGAGCTTGGGCTGGTGATTGGGGCTTTTCCCCTATAGCTACAAAGGTTCCTTTTCGAGCTGCAGCCAGGGACTTCAAGGATCTGCTTGGTGTGACAGTGCTTGTTGGCTCTGTCTTGTAGTCAGCCAGCCTTTATCTACTTCTAATGAGTTGAGGAATTAGGCTGAAATCTCATCTAGGGAGAGATACAGGGACTGTGGTGCCTACCTCCCACCAGCAACAGCTGGAGGAGAAACAGTCTCTCCCTTTACAAAATGAGCACCACTCATCCTTGGAGGGTCCCTGGGTGGACAACTCAGGTCAAGAGTTCTAATTTGATTGTTTGTGGCAGTACAATCACTGCTTAACTGTAAGAGTTCAAAGGGTCTCCAAGCAACTTCATAGTAGGGATCCACATGCAGATCTGTCCCAAAACCCAAGGGGCAGGAGTCTGTTTCTCTCCTGTGAGCAATGGGGTCAGGAAGGTGCACCCTGCCTAAGAGCAAGTCCAGAGGTGTTAGCTCTTCCACCTCTCCCCATGCATCACTGCTGGCAACCCTAGCCAGGCTAGAACCTGGTTCCTTCCAGCAAGCAATGGAGTTAGGACGGGTATGCCTGCCAGAATCAGAGTGGAGCCAGCACCTCCTCTCCCTCCGCACACCACCCTGGCAACCTCAAGGGGCTGAAGCCTGGTTTCCTCTGGTGTGTAATGGTATCAGAGAAATGTGCCTCCACATTCAGACTGGAGGTATCAGCACCTCTGCCTGCCGCCATGCACTATCACAGTGCATTTCTCTCTCCCATGCAGTCAGGGCCTTGCCCCCGCCGCACACTGCCACTTGCAACCTGGAGAGGTCAAAGCCTGGTTCCCTCCATTGAGCATTGATCCAGGGAAGTGCATTGCCAAAGTCTGACCCAGGGTGCACGCACCTCCAGGGCATGGCACACCTCTCTCTACCATGTGTCCCTCTCTCTGTGGGCTCCCCAGCTTCATGAGTCACTGTTTCCCCGCTGCTGTGGTGCAGCCCACGCAACGCCCAGACCTCTCACAGAATTACCAAACACTCTGGGCTCTGCAGTCTGATAGGCGAGGGGGAAGTGAGGACTGGGTGTTCAGAATTGCAGAGAAAATATTTGTTCAATTTTATGCCAGGTAGGGTCATGCCTAGTTCACAAGGAGGACCTCCCTGGATATGGAGGCCTGGTGTTTAGTGACTCTCTCCTGTGGGATAAAGTAAGAGGTCTTCTGTTCCCTGCTCTCTTGGAGAGAGCAGACAGTGAGCCTCTCACAGGGGAGGAGTGTCTTTTCCTCTTGGCAATGGGCTTTGTATCTGGAATTTGTTTTCTTGGAGTCTCAGCTTGCGTCTGCAGAGATGATGTGCATCATCTATTTTCTTTCTTAGCTCAGTTCCCTACCTCCAGCTTCAGTGAGTCCATTCTGTCCTTTATCTCTCCCTCTGAACAGGAGCCTCTGTTGAAAGCTGATTCTAGTTGGCCATTATGCTTCTCTCCTTCTGTATACATTTTTTAATACACACACAATATACATGCACATATATATACCTAGGACTATTCCTGTATGTTGTATACATATATATATATATATCTGTATTTATGTATCTCTCTATATTTCTTTCTCTCCCCTCTATAAACCCACAATAAAAAGGAAATGAAACTTAAAAAAAATCATTGCCATAACAAAAAAGTACACATGACAAAAAGATACATAGGATTTTATGAAGATTTTGAAGCATAATTGAAAAATATTAAAGACGATACAAATAAATGGAGACATGAACCATATTAATGGACTAGAAGTTCCAATATTGTCAAGAAGACAATTATCCCGAGTTTTATAAATGGATCACATGCGATTCCAAACAAAATCACCCAGGCTGTCTAAATTGTCCTTTTTTCTTATGGAGAGTGAGTATTATCAACTGATTTCTAACAAAGAAGAGCAAACCAGGCCATAAAAGAGTTGATATAAATCAGTATGAGACAACTAACACTCTAGCTGATAAAGATGCAAAGGATATGAACACTTCACAAAAGAAAATTTTCACATGGTTCGTGACCACACAAAGACATGTGTAGTTTCAAATTGAACGAGATAATCTTTTTTAACCTACCCAAGTGACAAAGACTTTTTAAAAAATTAATCATTATTTTAGTGATGGTGAGTGGTAGTAATCATTCTTATGAGAGTGCTGATGGGAATGTGAATGAACTGGTGCACCTGTCATGAAATCAAGCTGTCAATATACCACTATGGCATGAATCTTAAGCATTTTATATTCTTTGAACCAGTAATTCCACCTGTTTTAATATAATATATCTTTAGGAAATAATGGAGTTAAATTCAATGAATTATTTACAGTAGTGTTCATGGCAAAGATGTAGAAACATTTAGGATGTAATCATAAGTGGGAAAATAAGATATGAAACCATTTAGATTAAGATTCTATGCCTTAAAAATAGTAGATAGAGAACTGAGCCGTGACCACAATCAGTGCCCGGCCGGACCTTGGTAAGAGCTGCAGTGTGACACCCAACCCGCAACCTGTGCCTGCCGGGGCTCTCCACGCCCTGACCAGGAACTGCGGGAGCCATACAACTCTGTGTCCTCCCTGCTGTACCCTCCCTGTCTCCACACCGGCCCGCTTGTCTGGCCAGGGACTCTGTTAGATGCGTGCCCCCAGGAGCCCTCCCTGTGTGGAGCCCTTCTCCTGGCCAGAGACTGCTGGAGCCTTGGGCTCTCTGTGCCAACGTCACTAGGTGCCAGGCACTCCCAGAACCGTGTGCACCATCCCCCACCATGTTGCTGGATCTGGGTGTGTCACACTCCGGAGCTGCTTCCACAACCAGAACTCCCTGCCTGGGGAAGCCTCAGAGGAACTACCCAGGGTCACTCCTTACAAAGATCCAGCAACAATAGAGTGATCTTCTGGGGTCTAATTTTGGAGAGACACCTCCTCAACTTTGAGGACGGCCAGATGCAATGGTGAAAAAAATCATGAGGAAAAAATCAACAGAAAAACTCTGGCAATATGAATAATCAGAGTAGATCAACTCCCCCAAGGATCAATGGGGGCAGATATAGCACAAGATCCCATGCAAAAACAAATAGCTGAGATGTCAGAAATTGAAATCAGGATCTGGATAGCAAATACGATCGAATTAGAATTCCAAAAGTTATCTAAAGAATTCAACGGATTCAAAGACCAAATGACCAAAGATTGTGAAACATTGAGACAAGAAGTTGCATTCCTCAAAGATCTGAGAAACACAGTAGAATACCTCAGTAACAGAATAGAGCAAGCAGAAGAAAGGATTTCTAACATTGAAGACAAAGCATTTGAATGCTCCCAAACTCTCAAAGAAGAAGAGAAATGGAGAGCAAAAACAGACCACTCTCTCAGACAGCTCTGGGATAATTCGAAGAAAACCAAAATTCGTCTTATAGGGATCCCCGAAAGTGAGGAAGTGGCTTCACAAGGCACAGTCTCTTCTCCATGAGATTATGAAGGAGAACTTTTCAGATATGCCAAGGGATTCCGAAATCCAGATAGCAGACCGTTTCAGAACTCTAGCATGACTCAAGCCAAATAAGACATGACCCAGACACATCATAATTAATTTCACTAAAGTTAATATGAAGGAGAAAATTCTGAAAGCTGCCAGACAAAAGAAAACCATTACCTACAAGAGGAAGAATATTAGAATAACTGCAGATCTCTCTGCTGAAACTTTTTGAGGTAGAAGAGCATTTTCATTAACTTTTAATCTCCAAAAACAAAATAATTTTCAACCCAGGATCTTGTACCCAGCTAAACTGAGCTTCATTTCTGACAGAGAAATTAAATAATTCAATGACATTCACATGTTGAAGAAATTTACTACAACTAAACCAGCTCTCCAGGACATTCTTAGACCTA
>CAUYPK010006609.1:0-22539 GCA_963574355.1 Loris lydekkerianus
GTTGTTAGACTGGACGCTTCCTGGGGACAGGGCATATTCATCTGGTGCTGAGTAGAAGTTGTTAGACTGGACGCTTCCTGGGACAGGGCATATTCATCTGGTGCTGAGTAGAAGTTGTTAGACTGGACGCTTCCTGGGACAGGGCATATTCATCTGGTGCTGAGTAGAAGTTGTTAGATGGACACTTCCTGGGGACAGGGCATATTCATCTGGTGCTGAGTAGAAGTTGTTAGACTGGACGCTTCCTGGGGACAGGGTATATTCATCTGGTGCTGAGTAGAAGTTGTTAGATGGACACTTCCTGGGGACAGGGCATATTCATTTGGTGCTGAGTAGAAGTTGTTAGACTGGACGCTTCCTGGGACAGGGTATATTCATTTGGTGCTGAGTAGAAGTTGTTAGATGGACACTTCCTGGGGACAGGTCACATTCATCTGCTCTTTGGTGTGCTTTGCTGGCTCCGGCACCACCACCTCAAAGCCGACGCCTGGCGAGCTCTGGCTGAGCAGACTGCGGTACGTCTGCGGGCCAGGCACCCTGCTTTCTTGTGGGAAAACTGATGCTGACGAGTGAATTTTAGTTCGGGGGTGCACGTGACGAGAGAAAGCAGAGAGAGGTGACACACCTGGAAAGAGTCCCGGCCACAGTCCCAGGGTGAGACGGGAGCATGGAGGAGTAGGCGCGGTCACAAGACTGACTGTTGTGTTTGGCACTCAGCTCGTGGACAGCCAGAGATCTCGAGGGGCATGTAGGCTCTGGAAGGCCAGAAAAGTGATAGCGAGGACACCAGGATGGCAGTCAAGTAATGATTGTGATACTTGGTCATCTAGGAAGCAGGATCTCAGGAGTGCGGGTCTGTGGCTTAGAGAGTTTCTCTGTAACACATTCCAGGTGCTGGAACTGAGGAAGCATGTGGAGATGTTTCAGGGGGTGGCTGTCTTAGTTTCCTGTGGCTCCGTAAAGCATGTGCTCCTCTCAGTGGACCTGGGATGGAGTCTCAGCACTCCAGTCCTCGGACCTCCACTGTCCACAGAAAGTCCTTCCGTGACGTTCTCTGCCGGGCCGGGCTGTTGAGGGCTGAGTGACGGAGGCAGCATGTTCCTGCTCTCACTCCCCTGCCAGGACGTGCTCAGAGGTTGGGCTGAGCCGTATGAGTGGAGGGCTTTCCTCTGCCTTTGTAACTTTTCAGGTGCCGGGGAGCACACAGCACCGTCGCTGGAAGCTGCTCCGTGTGATCGGGGCCCACTGAGCACCTGCCCACTCGCTCTTATAAAGACCTGTGTCGTCAGTGCCGTGACGCTCCCTAGGAAGTTGCCCATTTATGGCTGCTGGAGCAAATGATATCATCACAATAGGTGGCTCCCGTCTAAATAGGGATCATTTGTGAAATGAGATTATAGACATTTATCTGAAAAAAACAGGAGATAGAAGCACCTGCTTTCTGTAATTGATACCCCGGGGACAGCACTGCACGATAATTAAAGCATCCGTCTCCACGGCTAATTCTATTACGGGAAGAGAGCCTGCTCGTCCTGCTCCATGCCAGGCAGCCCCCACATCCACACAGAACCGACTCCAGATCCATGTTTTCTCTTGTGCTTGAATATATGGGCCATGCATCGCGTCCCATGCCTGCCGCCCTGCTGCAGTGAGCTTGGTTGCAGAACCCTGGGGCAGCCGAGGCAGAGCTGAGCCCGGCCGGAGCCTGGACGCACTTGGCCACCTTGGCCTTCTCCCTGCGGTGCCAGGGCTCCCAGTGCCTGCCCGGCGCCCCGTCTGCTGAGCAGCTGCTGGCTTCACATGTGGACGCTGCAGACGGTGCAGCCCGAGTCTTCCCTCGGTAAGTCAAGGATGACTCATTTCTTACTTTCTGTGCCTTGGACGTGGACTTCCACCAGTGCAGAGGCATCAGGTAGACAGTCACAGCTGACCAGCACCCAACTAGTTAATGCCAGGAGCTGCTGCCCCTCGGCACTTGGCAGCACGTTTTCCACCACCTTCTCTCCCAGCTGTAGGCTGTGCTGCTCATGTAGGTAAAATACTCATCTCTTGACAGACATTGTGACAGCAGCTGGGAGGACCACCGTCTCTGCAATCCAGGGAGTGTCTTAATTGCCATGAAGGGTTTGGGGGAAAGGTCTTGCACAGCAGCCCAGAAACCACAGCGCTGCAATTCTGAGAAGACAAGTTCAGTCTTCCCATTAACCATTATTCCCACAAAGACCGAATGCCAGAGCAATTTGTAATGCAAGAATGTCCCAGCTTGCTCTCCACGTATCACAGCAAGGATGCAGCAGCTGTGTTGCTCAGTTTAGTGTTCCTTTGGGAATGAGTAAACCCGGGGAACTGCAGTTATCAAAACCTGTGCTTTTAAATGCAAGCAATGGGGAGAGAAGCCCAAGAGATGGCCCCCTTTGTGATGCTGAGTGCAGGGAAAGATTAGGTCCTCTTATCACTGCATTAAATACGATGAAAGAAACAGGAGATGTTTGACTGAGAGGCTGTGTAGCACTGCCATGAATTTGTCATCAAGACCAAAAACCTCTTCAAAAGCAGGAAATTCCAACATGTAGCCGGCCAGGCGACTGTCTCCTGTTTTGTCAGAAGAGACAGGATTTTAAGTGGGATGAGAATTGCTGAGATTTTAGCTGGAGCGTGCTTCTGAGGGCATGCAGTTTGATCAGGGTCCCCGAGAGCCCCAGGGTCACTGGCTTGTACCATCCATGAAGGCTTTAGCAGTGGGGAACTTTGTAACAAGTGACTGGCACCTGCACGTAGAAAAGGTGAAGGTTAAGTATATTTTGTGAGCGTTTTTCTTATACTTCCTGCCTTACTGTGCTGACTTTTTTTTTTTTTTTTTTTTTTTTTGCTTTACTGTGTGCAAAAACATGTACCTCTCTAAATAGTAGTGTCTACCCCCTTGCTGATTAAGTAGGATGTCAGTGAAGAGATTTGTTACTGACTGAGACATCTAGGTAATTGCTAGCTTTAAAAGTTCCTGTTCTAAATGACCAGAATATCTCACATGGAGATGCTCTGTACTCTGCACAGGACTGAGCCTGGCCAGTAAGAAGTGTTCTTGTACTGTCCCTAGTTAAGTGGTATTGACTATTTCATTCATAATTTTGTTCCCCAAGCTTGGGTGCATCTCCATGCAGAGGTTTTGTGTTAAAATGGCATCTTTTTTGACCTTTAACATGTTCATGAAATGGAGCAAGCCAGTAGGACTTCCCCCAGCCTTGTGAATCACATGTTTTATTTAGCAACAAGTATTTGCTCACCCCACCAGGATCATTTACCCAAATGTCATTGTACCAGGAGAACAATTAGGAAATGTGAGCCTTTAATGGGCTTGGTGGCCCAAGGCAAAAAGTTTTACTAGGACTGAGTGCACTCAGGAGGTTTTAGGTCTCGGGTACAGTGGGTGCCTATCGGCCCAGCCCATGACGGTTTTACTAGATGCACTTCTGGACCCCAATTTAAAACACTGACTCAATAAGTATTAGCAAGTAATGAGTATTGCTGTTTATCTTTTTTAATTTATTGTTACATATTGCTATTTATTTATAACTAAATCAGTTTACTTATGGCTAAAACAAAAAACCTGAAAATAAGTGATGCCTAGTAACAGTGTTCAAATTGGAAAAATACAACCGTAAGATGTACATTCAATTCCTTCAGTGTGATAGGTGATGGATTTTTTACAACCAAGCCAGGGTGCTGCTTGAGTACCTTACACATTTCACGCATAAACTTCAGTTCTTCGTTCAAATTTTATTCAGCCCAGATTGATGACTTCAAAACCACACGCAATTTTTGTTGTCTAAAGCAGTGCCAGTTTTATTTAAACACTAATTTGGTAGCTTTTTTTCCCCTTCCATGAGTAAGTCTTCACGTCATCAAATTTGTCATTCTCTAAAACGCCGTGTCAAACGCAGGCTGAATGCGAACTCTCCACGTACTCGACACAGAAAGCTCTGCTGAGTGTTTATAAAAGGTTAAAGTGTTTCCTCTCCCTTCCTCCTGGTACCTGCTGCAGAGGCACAGAAAGCTTATTGGGAAGAGGAGAACGACCCTCCCAGCTCACCCAGACTCAGCACACCCAGCCCCTCACACACATGATGAGAGAATCCACTTGTGGGACAGGGTAGGTGGGTGCCCAGGAGGGCCTGCAGCATCGTGGCAGGTGTAAGAGGCAGCTAAGAGGTTGCTGTGCTTGTGGAGCTTTGCAGGCATGTGAGTGCCGAGATGGAGCCAGACATCTCACTGGCTCTTCTTGCCCAGGGAGCGGCCTGTGCAGGATGATCTCTGAGCAAGTACACCTGCACACACTAATTGTGCACTTTCCCTTTCCATACCCCAGTTTAACATATAAAGTTATTCGTTTCCATGCTCCTGTGCAGGCAGCCTGACATTCACTAAAGCTCTTGTGGACACTGCCTCAGAGAGTTCTTTTCAAAGACTGTTGTCAGAAATTTGACTATTAGGTCATTATCTTATTTGTGATTATTTCAAGATAACAACTGGTAGTAAAATGAGCATTTTTCATATGCCTAGCATCAAGTAAAAAGGCGTGACATTTCTATTTAGAGAATAGTTGTTGTGAAATGACTTTCTGTCCACATGTGTTTTCTGGAACTGTCCTGTATTCAATAGGCTGGAGGTGGCACACATTTGTGCAGAAATCTACAATTTCCCTCGCATACCGTGAGGCATTTTGCTTCCAAATGTGTGGCTGGGGGAGAGCACACTCTAGACCATTGGCCTCTGGACCACACAGTCGTGTGTCTTGAGAATGCCCCGCGTTACTAGTTTGAAAAATATTTGACAGGTGTGTGAGTGTTTCTTTTTAGGCGGGTTCCTCAAAAGCCCTTTATACCTGTCTCCTTCCTAATTTGTGACCCTCACAGACAGCTGCATCTTAAGGGTTCTGGACTGAAGGTTGCTGTTTCTGGTTGTCCCACTCACTGCGTTACTTGTTCATCGTGGGAGCAGTTCAGAGGCAGAGAATCTAGGTTTGTAAAGTTCCTAAATAGCTGCACAGGACGGTCTGTCAGCACAGCTCCCATTCCAGGGAGTCCAGGAAGTGCTCCTGATTTGTTTGTTTTCTCAACTTGCTGCTCCCGGTCTGGGCTTGCGAGAGGAAGCAGCACTGCCTGGCCTGGCCCTCAGGGGCCCTGGGAGGAGGGGCCACATGACTGGAGTCCCGGGTGGGCCTTGGGCTCATGGCTACACGCATCACAGGGGTTTGGGAAGTGCTTGGCTCAGACGCCAGTCTGCCTCAAGTTCTGGGCGCAGGTCGGGGTGGAGAATACAGCCTCCCTGTTCCACCCCTGGGTCCTCGTCCTTGCCCCCACCTGTGCTAGCTCCACCTGCGCTGAGGAGGGTGGCATTGGGAGCGTGCCTCTCAGCTGCACCGTGCTCTCTGTGTGTGGCCACCTCCGCCTGCACACACCCGCCAGCCAGCTGTCATTATGCCCACTTTGCAGATGAGAAAATCAAGACTCATGTGGTTAGTTGACCTAAAGCATTTTAGGTACCCAGCAAAATTAGGCAGGAAGTATAGACAGTCCCCACAGACCCTGTTACCCCACCCTGGCCCCCCTAGAATGGTGCATTTGTTGCCGCCTGTGGTGGGCGTGAGGGCTCACCTTGGGGTGGGCAAATGTGTAGTAACCCATGTCCACCTCTGTAACATCATGGGGAGTGTTTCACTGCCTAAAAGCCCCCTGTGCTCTGCATATTTATCCCCGCTTCTCACTGACCCCCGGCACCCACTGGTCTTTAACATCTCCATGATTTTCCCTTTAACAGAATGTCATGTATTTGAAATTGCAAACTCGGAAGGCTCTCCAGACGGGCTTCGTTCACTTAGTAATATGCATGTGAGGTGCCTCCGTGTGTGTGCGTGGCGTGAGAGCCCGTCTCCTCTCAGCACTGAGCAATCCCCATTGCCTGATGTGTGAACATGCACTTGCTGAAGGGCATCTTGGCTGCCTCCTAGTTGGGGCGGTCGTGGAGAAAGCTGCTACAAACACACTGGTGCAGGCTTTTGCGCGGAAATACGTTTTCTACTCATCTGGGTAAATACCAAGAGCACAATTACTGGGCTGTGTGTCAGAAGTGTGTTTAGTTTTGCAGGAAACCGCCGGGCTGTCCTCACACCACGTCCCCCAGCGGGGAGAGCCCCTCCTGCACCGCGCCTTTGTCAGCGCCCGGTGCGGTCCATGTCTGAGTTTTAACCATGCTCGCAGGCAGCAGGTGGTGCCTAACGTGTTCTCACAGGGCAGCAGGGGTTCTGTCTCTCTGTCCTGTGCTGATTTCTTGCTACTCTGGAGTAGGAGGAAGGAAGGAAGGAAGCGTGGAAGCAGGGAGGTGAGGGGAGGAGCCAAAGGAAAAGAAGACCTGACCAGGGGTGGACCACAGAGCCGTCAGGGACGCGGGTGGCAGGTGCCCCAGAGGTGCTCTCCTGTGAGTGAGATAGCCCCTCCCGCTCCCCAAGCTTGTCTTTGAAGGTGATGCCACAAGAATGAGGATTTAAAAAAAAAAAAGGAGAGAACTGGTCAGGTGTAGCCCCTGAGTGTCGGGCTCCAGCTAGTGGAGTTCATTCCAGGCTATTTGACCTCTGGTGGACGCAGACCTTGAAAGACTCCAAGGATGTGTCTGATGGAAATAAAGTTCTGGTAACAGAAACAAACATTAAAAATTCCCTGCTGAAATATGACAGATAGCACTGCTCTAAGTTAGTGACACACACATTTGTTGCAGCTGACGTGGTGACAGTGTTTTTAGTTGGTGGAAGAATGATGTAGGCTAGACAAATATTTGTGGAGGAGTGACTGGTCCCCACCTGTGCTTCCCGAGGCAGCCTCGGCTGAAGACTGGGTGGGTGGTGGGCAGGGCCCCCTTGGGGCAACGTCTCCCAGGCCCTGGGCCTTCCACACGCACTGTCCTCTCAGCCCCTGAGATGAACTGCAATGTTTGTAAAATAATACAGAAATAAGGCAAAGCAAACCATGGACTTGAGGTTTTGTTATTTTGATTTAATGTTTTCTAGGGAGAATGGTGGAACCTCAGGATTTGAACAAGACTGCTTTGCCGGTCTTTCACCATGGGAGTTATCGCTGTTTGTTTACACATAGCACCATCAAATCTAATAATAAATAGTCTCACAAGCATTAAAGCAATGTTATAATGCTATAAAGATAATAAAATTGTCAGGGCTTGCTATGCATTGAGCAGTGGCTTGGTAATGCTTCTCACAGACCCACGACGTGCATGTCAGTGGCGGGAGCATTGGGGTGACTCCCCAGGTCTTTGGAGCGGCCAGCAGCTGAGCTGGGGCCTCCCCCCACCTATGGCTGTCCTTGGAGGACAGAAGGAAGGGATTTAAAATCAAAGTGCAACACATGCACATTTAGTTTTAGAAAATGTTTTGTTCTTGTACTTTAAAGTATGTCTTTCTGATATTGTGCATATTTAAACGTTGTTTTCCTCCAAATAATGAGGTTCCTTTCTGAAAACCTCTACTTTCGGAACATCTGAGAGGGTGTCAGCTTCTCCTTCAACTTTTTGCTTGATGCTATTGATGTAAATTGATTTCCAAACTGAGAGTGCTTTTCTCGGCCTCCCTCCTTGGCTTATATAGTACGTGCCTTAAATTGGCTCAGCCCTGCCAGCACAGTAGGGCTTGAGGTTGGTGCGGAGACCCAGGGGTTTTGCACAGTTTTAGGGATTTTATACCCTTTACCACTCATCACGTCAACGTTAAGCCGAGACATCTGTTGTGAAACATATGAAAATCAAACATACGTCCTTGATATTCCATGAAACATCTTATATGGAAGAGTCAGGATTTTTGTACTGTCCAATGTTTACTCATATTCTGAACAGAAAGACCATTTAAAAGGTGTAGCTTACACACATGCACATACACACACACACACACACACACTCTTAGAAAAGAAGCAGTGCAGTGAGGGCCTTAAAAACTGTTTTTCCCTCAGCGGATATTTGGGAGGAATGAACACATTTATCTTGGAAGCAGCACTCTGGGCATCCCACGGAGACCGCCTGCAATTCTGAGATGGGCAGAGACACCCATCTCATTTGGGGACAGAGCACCCATGTTCCTCAGCCAGACACTGCACCTTGGTCCTGCCCATCCCCTCTGCTGTCACTGCCACAACCCACAGCTGCCCACACCTGCAACTGCCTTTGGACCCACAACCAGGAAGGAGCAGAAGCCCCCCTCCTAAGACCCTGTGACACTCAGATGGATGCCTTTTAAAGTCGAGGGGCCATTTCAGCAAAAGTGTCCTACGGGTGAAATGTGACATCGGTGTGGGCCACTTGGGGACAGAGAACCCGGGTCCCTCAGCCAGATGCTGCATCTTGCTGGGCTGCTCGGGGACAGCAGGCTCTGTGCCCCAGCTGACCGCTCCTTGCTCAGTGATGTCCAGCTGCCCAGGTGCAGATCAGAATGAAGAGAGTGGCTGTAGTGGTGCTGGCTTCCACTCTCAGCCTTTGTGGTTGTTGAAGCTGCCCCTTCCAGAGAACTCCTGCACTAAGCTGGACTCCACCTGTGGCCCTTCACTGTGGGTGCAGCAGGAACCACTGATGCCCATAGTGCCTCGGAAGCCCACAAATGGCCACGTGGCTCAGACCGAGGTCACCTTCCCTGGTGGCTTCCTGGTAGACCTCCCAACCCCCTGCAGCCAGCAGCCTCCTTCATCCCTGCTGTGACAGGCCTATGGCCTCACAGGAAGGCCATGCCCTGGTATGAGCTGAAGGCCCCTTTTCCTTGGCTCTGAATTGGCAGGGTTTGCTTGTGGGCGTCAGAGCCCTGTCAGTATCACACATCTTTCATGAAATAGAACTACCATGTTTCCCTTCTACTTTCTCTTTTCTGGATCTAATTTTAATTACCTAGCTCCTTCAGTGATTCCAATTTTTAAATTTATCTCTAAGCATTTGTAAATACTGTCCAGCTCGTTCCAATGGTCTGTGCAATGCTGCTCCAGGCTGCACTTGGTTCAGATTTATTTTCCTGACGTGTTTCAGTGACATGAGTCTCCTCAGTTACCCCCATTATTTAGTCAAAGAAAGACTTCTTCAAAAAAGGGACATGACTTTCTAACACGGCGGAGCAGGGCTTTAGGGCATGTGGCTTGAAGGACCTCGGTGACCGCCTGGTATGGACTGGGGGGTGTGGTGCGTTCGTGGCTATGTGGCTTTTGTCAGTTCTGGGGGCACTGAAGGCAGACGTGGCTACAGCAGCTTCTCAGCCATTTAGGCCCCACTTAGATCTGGTCCTGCCGTCCAGCACTGTGACTGCATGCAGTGGAGAGAAATTGCAGAAGCATCAGCAAGTTGGGGAGTGGCTGTGCAGGGCTCCCCTGCCTCCCTCTCCCTCCCCCCAACAGGACATGGTTTCCCTGGCCTGTGCCCCCCTTCCTTTCATTTCCATCAGGACTATCGGAGGTCATGGTATCATTTGGGAACAAAAATAGCTACCTCTTCATGAATTTTCCATATGTACCAGTGTTTTTCTACCTTTTTTATCTCACGGCACACTTGAACATCTACGTAAACTTCCCCAGCATGCTAAATTATGTTGAGCAGAAAAAAAGTAAAAAAAAAAAAAATAGAATATACACACTGTACTTTGCACTTCTTACAAAAATAATTCAATTAATGATCCTTAAAAATTTTCATGGCATACCTTGGATCCTCTATGGCACACCAGCTGAAAATCACTGATCTATGTAATTCATGAATCTTTGTTGTCACATGATCATCTAATGAAAGTTCAGTGCATTTGGCTTGTTTAAAGCTTCCCTGAGCGTCCTCCTGAGCACCGTCCTCCTGAACTCGACATTTACTAGTGTAGCAGTGGGAGGCCCTGTCCTGCTCTCTGCCCTTCACGTCTAGTGGACGTACCAAGCACTCTGATCACGCTTCCTTCCAGCTCCTGTCACATCAGCCAGCCACCATGCCCTCCTGCAGGTGTGGTTCCTACACTTGGGGTGCACAGGCCCGGGATGCAGCAGGTTCTGGTGAGAAGGGGAACTGTAGTGTCTGTGTAACTAGCATTTGTCAAGTGGAAGGACATGGTGCTTCCCTGCTGGGAGGCTCAGTGGCCGTCCCAGGAGCCACCCCGCTGATGAGATTGAGGAGATTTCAAAGGAAACATGTTGTTACCCTATTAATTTAATTAGGGGGTTTATATGGGATACATTAGAATTTTTAGCTTTATCCCAATTATCACTCCCCACTTGGACATATGATCTTGTGTCATCAGCTTCAGCACAGAAAGGTACTTTACCTAAGGGAAAAGCCCACACGTAGTGTAACCAAACATAGCTGTTAGTTTGAATTCAGGCAATAATTGAGTTTCAAGGTATGTTTTCAACCTTTTGGGTTTTTTTTTTTCTGAGACAGAGTCTCACTTTATCACCCTTGGTAGAGTGCTATGACATCCTAGCTCACAGCAACCTTAAACTCTTGGGCTCAAGTGATCCTCTTGCCTCAGCCTCCAGAGTAACTGGGACTACAGGCACCCACCACAACGCCCAGCTATTTTTAGAGACCGGGTCTTTCTGTGACTCAGACTGCTCTTGAACTCCCAAACTCAAGCAATCCACCCGCCTTAACCTCCCAGAATGCTAGGAGGGATTATAGGCCTGAGCCACCACACTCGGCCTGTTTTCAACCCTTTGAAATAATTTATTCAATAGAAATAACCCCCCACAATGTCTTGAGACCATCTTTCTCTCTTGCTTTTAGAATTGATCGATTTATATTTCCTTTTTAATTTACCCCAGAGACTAAAATTTCAAAAATTTTGGTGTAGAACAAGTAGCCAAGTCATTTGTTTCAATAACAGAACTGTAAAGATTTGTAACTAACATGATTCAGAAGTAGTCCCTTTAGCAGGGGTGTCCAAACGTTTTTTTCTCTGCTGCTCTTTAGAAGAGTTGTTTTGGGCCACACATTAAATGTGCAAACGTTAACCAAAGCTGATTAGTGAAAAAAACTCTGTGCATACGTTTTGTGTATCTAACACCACAGATAAGCAAAAAAGCTCTCACAAAATCAGCATACAGCCTGGGGGCCACAGGTTGGACACCCCTAAGGTGGTTTTTTTGTTTGTTTTCATTTTAATGATCATAGAGGTTTTGAGACTTTTGTCTATAGAAATTTCTATGATAAAAATAGTTTTATACCAGCCCAGTGTTTAAAAATACACATGAATATCATTGTTATAAACTCAGAAAAAAGTTCATACTAGCGTGTGTGCTTAGAATTTAAGAGAATGACATTGTTGATGGAAAATAAATAGCATATATTCTCTTATTTTTCAAAAGATGTTTTTATTTCTCTAGAAACACAATTCTAGGGTCTTAATTCCTTGGGAGAAATGGTAGATGAAGGAACAGGTGCTCAGGGAATGGGCTGGCATGCTGACCCACGCAGGGGAGCTGGTGTGCGTTCCGTAGACTGCTCGGACCTCTTGTCTGGCTAAGTGGTTTTCAAAAACATTTTAGATACATGGGCTCGAAGGCAAAGTGTTAGCATTCCTGAAACCGGCCACTGTGCAACTTTACCTTCCATACATGTGGGCATTTTTATCTTCTGCTATTCTGAGGTAGAGTCCTTCCAAGTAAGTTCTCTCTTTTTTTTTTTTTCTTCACATTTGCCCTCCAGAATGAGGCTGAACTCCCCTGGCTGCCCACGTAGGATTCACTGTCACAGAAGGGCATGCAGCACATTTCGCCCCAGCCATCACGTCAAGCTCTCGGTTTGCCTCCCACATGTCTGAGTGGATCTTAGAATGAGAGGAAGCTTCCGTGCAGGGCAGAGGAGGTGCCAGCTCAGCTGCGTCTGCCCCGGGCTGCACCTTCTCAGTTACTCCTCTGAACGCGGGACCTGGGGCAGCACCTGCTCCTGTGACCCCCTCACTGTAGGGAGCAGCTGTACAAAGAAGCATGAGTGTGTACATGAATTTAAATGAAAAACAGACTCTAGGTATCACACTTTGGGGAAAAGGAGACAGAAGTCCCACGTGGGTCTTTCCAAGTGATTGGATGACCACAGCATGGGCTGATATTTGAGATGTCATCTGCTATATTATTCGGGATTACATAAACTCAGCTCCGTTCTTCTACCCAAGAAAGTCAACACCGTCTAACAAAGGGCTGCTCCAGCAGCATCCTGCTGGCTCACCTTGGGGCTGGTGTTCCCCACATGAGCTGTCTCTGCTAAGTGCCAGAGAAGGGGCAGGAGGTACTGACCACAGCTGGTGTTGCAAAGTGCTGGAGTCCCAGGGAGAGTTTCACATTGGCCTTCTGGACGCTGTCAGACAGTTCTCCAGTAATGGGCTTATCCTAACTTCTCTCTCCTGAAGCTCTTGTACAGAAGCAGAAGAGCCCACAGCACTGCAAAGGGCTAGCTGGCCTGGCCCTGCAGCGGCTGTGTGTGGCGGTGAGGCTGTGAGCAGGTGCCCCCTCTAAAAGCCATGCAGAGTGATGTCTGTGCCTGAGTCTCGATTGTAATTACATTGGGGTTGTCCAAAGAGTAGTTTGAGGATAGGCTTGAAGTATATCGTTCAAAGAAAATGTGAGTCATGTGAATAGAAAAAGATAGAAGTGATTTCGAAGAACTCCACTCTTAAAAGTCTGTAGTGGTATAAAAGCATAGGCTGGGCCATCTTATTGAGGCAAGCTGGACTTTCCTGTCCTCCTCCCCCGATGCTGGCCATTCCTGTTCTAAGGGAATGAACAGCAGGTGCAGGTGGCTGGAAATGGCATGTGGCTCCATCCACTTTGCAGAGCACACTTTGCACTGATGTCAGGCCCACACCCCAGTTTGCAGCAGACCAGTGAGTCAAGTCCCTGCCCTGATTCTGTTTCTATAAGAGGGGTGGTGTTGTGGATGGAGATGGCAGAGGATGCAGTGTTTGTGGACAGGGAGATCTGCACCTGTGGTCAGCACAGATGGCAGACGGGCCTCCAGTTGTGCGGCCACAGTCAGAGCCACACAGGATTCTTCTCCCCACCGTCCCCGATTTCTGCAGGTGAAGTGTGTCAGAAACTTTGCTATCTATGCTCCTCCTTCCTAGAAATGTGTAGAATCCTGGAAATGGAAATTAGTTCTTCCTCATCACTGGGGCCATCAGCCCTCGGGGTGTGGTGTCCTCGGCCCCTGTTACCAAGTCCCTCTCTGGAGGGTCTCTAGCAGCAGAGGTGTTTTCTCACAGTTCTGGGGGTGTCCGTGGTCGAGGGCCCTTCTGTGGGTAGGCTCCTTCTGAGGACTGAGCATGGCCTCCCTTTCCCTGATGGTTTGCTGTCAGTATTTGTGTTCCTTGACTTACAGAGCTGACCTCAAGTGCAGCTGCACAAGTGCCCCGAGTGGGGGTATCGGTAAGGACCTATTGGGTGGGGCCCAGCATGGCCTCCTCTTTAATGACCCTGACTCCACACACAGTCACGTTGGAGTTCTGGGTGAGGACATCACATGTGCATTGGAGGGATACAGTGCAGTCATAACTTAGCAGAAACTAGTCTTCAGACGCTGGGTACTGTCATACCACGATTTTCAGGACCAGCACAGTGACAGCGGTGTTGGGGCCCGTGCTTTGAAAGTGAATCACTTTCTTGATTCTGATAGCCACTGCACTATTGGACTTTCAGCTGAAAATCATCAAACCCAAATTCAGTTCTAGGCCCTACTCTTTACCAGGTGTGTGGCCTTGGGTGAACCCTAATCCCTCACAGCCCCTGTTTATTCCCCCACACGGTGTTCAGAGCAGTGACTGACTCGGGAGCTAGCTTCAGGCTTTAGTTACAGTGTTTTCTAACCTGTTTTATCTCACGGCACACTTGAACCTGTGAAACTTCCGTGGCACAGTTAAATTATGTTGATTTAAAAAAAGATTAAAAAAAGACTGTACTTACTGTGCTTTGAATTTTGTTTGAAAATAATTTAATTAATCATCTCTAAAAATTTTCAAGGCACACCAGTGTGCCGCACACTCCAGTTGAAAATCACTAGTTCAGGTGATGCACATTCAGGGTTGTGTTTTTCTTTTTTTCTTTTGAGATGAGGTCTTACAATTTTGCCCAGACTGGATTCAAAGTCAACTGATCGTCCCACCTCAGCCTACTAAAGATTTAGGATTTTTTTAAACTGTCAAGTGCCACACAACATTTACTGGGAAATCTGCTGGAACTCCACGTCTTCATTTTGTAATAAAAATGGTCTCAAGGAACCCTAAGAGACTTCTTTTACCCAGTTGTTCCTGTGCAGAGATTGGGTCCACACTGTGGTTACTTAGGTGTCTTGGTGTAATTTAATTTAATCAAAGCTACTACCCTCCACAAGAACGCACAAGCCTCGTGTACGTTTTCCCCTGGTTCCTCCCTAGCACCATGACTAAGCTCTGGGCTTTCTTAGCACCTGCCCTTGACTTTGCCCTGTTTTCCAGGCTGAGTTTTGTGGCATGGCCCAGCAGCCTCACACAGCTTCTGATCTGCAAATCAGAGGTGTTGCTCTTGCTGCCTTCCTGATGGCTGTGTCCTATGCCAGGGGGTAAGTCCGTGCCTTGAGGAAGCAGTGAGGGGCCTGCATCCCGTGGAACCTAATGGGAGGGTCATCTTCTGCCCTCATTTTCCTAAACCATTAAATCTAGAGAATGATGGATTTATATACCCTCTGCTCCAGGACCCACTGGCTCACCATAATGTTTTCTTCCAGTTTAGATATTCATTATTAATAATAAGAACAATAGCTGGTATTATTTTTTAAATTAATAGAAATTATTATTTTTTTCTTTTTTTTTAAAATAGGGTCTCACTATGTCACCTTGGTAGAGTGTCGGGCATCACAGCTCACAGCAATCTCCAACTCTTGGGCTTAGGCGATTCTCTTACCTCCAACTCCCAAGTAGCTGGGACTACAGGCGCCCGACACAACGCCCGACTATTTTTTTGTTGCAGTTGTTTAGCTGGCCTGGGGCTGGGTTCAAACCTGCCACACTTGGTGTATGTGGCTGGCACTGTAACCACTGTGCTATGGGCACCGAGCCATAGATTTTTTTTTTTTTTTTGAGATAGGGTCTCACTTTGTTATCCTTTTTAGAGTGCCATGGTGTCGCAGCTCACAGCAACCTCAAACTTTTGGGCTTAAGTGATTCTCTTGCCTCAGCCTCCCAGGTAGCTGGTACTACAGGTGCCCACCACAATACCTGACTAGTTTTAGAGATGGGGTCTCACTCTGGCTCAGGCTGGTCTCCAACCTGTGAGCTCAGGCAACCCACTGGCCTCTCCTCCCACGTGCAGACGTATGACTATTAAGTGAAATCTGCAATTTACACCAGCATTTCAAATTAGTGTCTTAGGTTCTGTGGGTTTGGACACATGTCTGGTGATTCTGTCCACCACTGTAGTATCACACAGAGAAGTTTTACTGCCTCCACCCTCCAGTCTCCACCTGCCCCTCCTTCCTCCTCCTGCGTTTGGCACCCACTGGTCTTTCACTGTCTCCACTGTTCGCTGTTTCCAGCATGTCTTAGCGATGGAATCTCCCAATATGCAGCCTTTTTAGATGTGATTCTTTCCCTTAGTAATACACATTTAAATTTCTTCCATGTCTTCGTGTGGCTTGAGAGATCCTTTCTTTGAAGTGCTGATAAATAACATTTCGTTGTCTAGATAATATAAGTTTATCCACTCACCTACTGAAGGACATCGCAGTTGCTTCCAGGTATCAGCAGTTATGAATCAAGCAGCTATAAGCGTCTGTGTGCTGGTTTTACATGCAGATGACGTTTTCTTCTAGGTAAACAGCGAGGAGTGTAATTGCTGGATTGTGTAGTAAGAGTGTGCACAGTTTTCTGGGGAGCCGCCAAGCTAAAGTGGCTGCTCTGTTTGCATTCCAGCAGCCTTGACTGAGAGTTCCTGTGGCTCCACATCCTCGCCAGCACTTGGCGGCGTCGTGTTCTAGCAGACGTGCATTGGTTTCCCTGGTTGTTTTATTTTGCAGTTCTCTAATGACATAGGATGTGGAATATCTTTTCATATGCTTATTTGCCATCTGTGTATGTTCTTTGGTGAGATGTCTGTTCAGATCTTTTGTGTATTTTTAAATGGGAATGTTTGTTTTCTTATTGTTGAAATTTAGGAGTTATCTGTATATTTTGGATACCCTCCCTTATCAGATACGTGTTTTATAAATATTTTCTCTCAGTCCATAACTTTTCTTTCAATTCTTTAAGCACTATTTTCATGTAAGAGAGTATTTGTGTATGTGCATGTGTATACACACAGACACAATATCTTTTAAAAACTTCTAACGGTTTAATTTCTTCTAATATTTTGTTGCAACTACTTTTAAAAAAGATTTTAAATCATATTGACAGCATTTATTGATTTCTTTCTGAGAAACAGATGATATATAGGAAGCATTTGTGTGGCCTTATAAGCTACCTTACTCTATTGAATGGCTAGGCTGCCTAGCAAAGGAGAAAGTTCTCGTGGTCATGCATGTAGGTGGTGAACATTTGTTGACTGTGAGCAATGACTAGGAACTCCTCTGAGGGCTGGGAACACAGAGACAATTAAAATGTGATTCATGTGCTGGATGAGGCTGTGACGCACATAGGCCCACCACCAGGCAAGTGAGACGTCACCAGAGAGTGATGGTACCGTGCAGTGGGCTGAGGAGCTGAGGTCAGCTTAACCTGGTCTCAAGGGTCATTGGAATTTCTACAAACAGCAGCTGTGATTGGACTTGGATGTTTAGCTGGAGGTTTTCCATAAGAATCCAGTCCTAGTCACTGCTCACAGTCAACAAATGTTCACCACCTACATGCATGACCGCGAGAACTTTCTCCTTTGCTAGTGTCAGCCTGAGGACACTGGGCATAAACATTCAGAAGCATGTGACTTTGTGAATGATCTGGGGGTGGCCAAGTAGCATTTTAACAAGTGTCCATGTGGTTGTCATTCGTGACCTGGATCAGCCGTGTTGTTGCTGTTGTCACTCTAGAGGGAGTGGATGTGGCCTCTGAGAGAGGGAGTGGGCCTGGCCCTGGGGAGGGAGTGGGCGTGGCTTCTGAGAGGGAGTGGGTGTGGCCTATGAGAGGGAGTGGGTGTGGCTTCTTGGTGGGTGTGGCCTCTGAGAGAGGGAGCAGGCTAAGAGTGCAGAGCCCGGTTGGGAGCCAGGGCATGAGCCTGTTTCTGCAGCCCAGTGGCTGGGGCTAGGATGGTCACAGCAGATGTGGAGGTTCACATTGGAACTTTGCATCTTTATTTTCCACAAAATGCCAACTTTGCTTTCAGGCATACAGTGGGCACTTAACAGAGCCTCACACCCATGTGACCTGGGTGGTTACTGGAGTGCTTGTGTGCTCTGCCTTCTCCTGTGGGACCATGTCTTTACCAAGCATCTGTGAACACCCCTGTGGCCCTGTCCCTCCAGGGCTCTCATCACAGTTGCTCCATGGAAGGAAACAAGTCAGGCTTAGAAAACTGCTATCTGCCCCTGGAGCTTTGTGCTCACAGGTCTTGAGTACCTGGGACAAGCGTTAGGGAGGAAGTGAGTCAGGAGGAGGAGCCTCCAAGGGTGCTGTCCACGGGGCTGAAAACATCCTGCTGCTGAGGGGGGGGGGGTCTCGCTCATCAGGCATCCACAGCCCAAAGGGTCCCTCAGCTCCAGTTATGAATCATAACCACTAGTACATTTAAATGTCTTTTATAAATATTTAGTTGTTACATTGATACTGGGTCAAATCCACATACCTAGCACTCTCAGGAGTTGCCCAGTTTATTTTCTTGTACTGGGAATTTACTGTGCTGAATGTTGCTTTAAAATAATAATACATTGTCTTGAATTCTAAATATCTAGAACTAACATGTTTTTGAAAATGGAAACACCATAGATATCTTGAAAGCTTAACAATATAAAATTATATGCATATTTCTTCATTAGCATGCACAGATATTATGTTTCATATATTAAAATTTAAAATAATGCTTTATTCAGGTGATGATTATAAAAACTAATTAAATTTGCATTGATTTCTTTTACTTTTTTACAATCGAAATAATAAGGTTTGAACCTTGTGCATTTCTTAGGTGTTTGCTAGTTTCTGAAATAATAATGATATTAATAACACAAACAATATACCTCACCCAAACAGTATGCCTCATAGAATTACAGGGAGTATTAAAAGTCTAGATTCCTGAATATAATAGAAATTCAATAATTATTAATTCTTAGCCATTGCTATTTGTGTTGCTAATTTCTCATTTGTTTGGAATTTAACATCATCTGCAGTGTTCAAGAGAGAAAGTATACCAAGTGAAAATATTCTTATTCCTGATCATTTAATCCCCAATCAGGATGACAGGAAAATGCCACTAAAATCTAGATTAAATCACAAGAGGAAATAACAAAGAAAAGGCGATAAGGGAACCATCTTTCCCTGCTCTTGAAAATGGCAGAGCACTCCTCAGAGAGAAATGCCCCTGGATCTGTGAGGTGCATCTGGTTCTGCCTCTACTGATCGTGTGTGCAATTGACGTAAACATCTTCCTGTTACTTAAAAAGGGTGTGTGTGTGTTTCTTTTGGAGTTAAAACTCAAGTGGTAGGTTGAAAACCATACTTAAGTGTTTTGTATTCCTAATCTGAAAACAATTTTCATGAAATTTTTGCAAAACAGAAACAAAATTTTCACGTGTTTCTCTCTGTCTCTCTCATTTTGGCTTTCACATGGCTACACTGACTTCATTTTAAAAATTACCTTTTATGGGCAATAAACTGGATGTAGTGAAGAGTGTTTTTAGCAAATCTGGGTACCCATGGAGAAAATGTTGCATCCGCATTGAGGGTTGCTGTGACTCTTGGGGAAGACTAATAACATACTCATGGACAATTAAACCCGAAAAGAGAAGCACAAGCCTCTGGAACGTGCTTGCCAAAGAACTGGCATTTGGCACATGAAGGGCTGGGCATGATGGCTGCTCCAAGCTGTGCCAATCTGTTTCCATCATTGGTCGTCTCCCAGAGAAAGATTAAAACTTACTTGAGGACTGCTGGGGAGCCAGGGGTGTTCATCGTGCAGGAAGAGCAAGCATTCTCCTACTTGTTCAAAAAATTTATCTACATTGAAAAACCTGGTAGGAGAAAAATGCTCCTATGTTGTGGGAAGAAATCAACTAATTTGATTTGGGAAGGTATAATTCAAGATAGGCTATTCCTGAAACCATTTAAAATGAGGATAGTGCAGTGAGAATTAAGTGCAAAATAATGTTATTAATAAATTATTTCCTAGTCTTACTCATTCAAAAATATTTTATAAAACATCTGTTATAGGCTTATAATAAATTATATTGAAATGTTAAAATGATGTCAAAATTCCTTAAACAGGGAGAAGATATATATTGACCACAATTACTTAGTTATGAAACCTGACACTGAGTTCGCTGTTAGTCAAGCCAACAAGAACCATGGCCGATTACATAATACCCTCTGAATTGGAAAGTAGTTTTCCTTCAAAAGAAGCTACAGGATATGTCAAAGTTTCAAAGGAATTCTTCACATAGGACCTTATATAGGGACGTAGGACCACACACATCAGTTCTGTAGCAAAGGCAGAGTCTTCTCACAGTCAAGTTTGTCGCTGCTCCAGGCTGAGGGTGGGACTTAATCTTCTCATTTTAATAATTATTATTTATAGGATACAGAACCCCAGCCCTTTGGAGAGGCAGGAGAGAGCAGGAGTCATTCTTTATTTCTCATTCTTTCTTGCTTGATTCAAGGAAATACCAGATATTATAGGGGATTTTGAAGTCATTTTTACTTTTGTAAAGTTCAAGTTTGTATTGACTTTTTAATACCCATATTTATACTTAATATTTTGAATTGAGCTCATTCATTCCATAAAGTATATGCATGTGTGCATGTTAAGTATGGATTTAGTAATGACCTTCTCCTTCATAATTATACTAACTGACATAGTGAGATGTTGAGAATCCGATTTTAATGGCTTGACTGAGCTGGGGCCATTTGCGTGGTTACGTATTAGTCTTTTGTTATGGCACACAATCCTAAAGTAGATCACGAAAGAGAGAGTTTAAGAGCATTAATTTCATGTGCAAGCACCAGTACACGATTCAGCAATTACATTGAGTTCTAAAAGTTAGATATCAAAATTATGAATGTACCTTAATAAAAAAAGAAAGTGTTATTTTGCACCACAATGAATTTTTTTCTTAAAGTAGAAAGTGACTCATGTATCTAAGTGGCTAACAGAGAACTGTTCTTGTGTTCCTGGCAGAATGAAAAATCATGACTTTTTCAAAATTTATGCATTTTATTATATCCAAATTATGCTTCAAAGTAATATGGGGACCCTATGATTGTAAATCACTGATAAGCATATAGACATAAGTATCCCTTAGGGTAGCTGAATTATCTCTGATTAACACTCCATTTTTTTCTTTATCTTATTGTAGTTGATCCCTTTTTGTTATTTTTAATTACTTACTGAATCACTTATACATTTAAAACAATGTAGTTATATTTATTGAATATCCTTCGGTCTTTCATAGTAACAAGTTTCTTCAAAGGTCTAGTCTGCCAAAGTGCCAAGAAGTAGTATTTAGTACTTTTGTTTTTAAAATTTCTTTATTATTATTACATACTGACAAATTGTAGTCATATATATTATGGGGTACGAAATAGCGTTATGATCTATGAATAAAATGTGAAATGATTAAATTAAGCTAATTACCAAACCCATTACCTCATTTAACATTTTAATTATGAGAATATTAAGAATTTACTCTCCTGGCTCAGCGCCCGCGGCTCAAGCGGCTAAGGCGCCAGCCACATACACCTGAGCTGGCGTTCGAATCCGGCCCAGGCCCACCAAGCAACAATGATGGCTGCAACTAAAAAAATAAATAAATAGCCAGGCATTGTGGTGGGCGCCTGTAGTCCCAGCTACTTGAGGCAGGAGTTGGAGACTGCTGTGAGCTGTGATGCCATGGCACTCTACCCAGTGCAACACTTGAAGCTCTGTCTCAAAAAAAAAAAGGTTTTACTCTCTTAGTAATATTGAAATGCATAGTACTCAGTTATTGGGTATATCTAGCATGATGGTTGTACAAATTTACATTCCCACTCACCATGTACAAGAAATGTATTTCTTCCCATCCCCAACAACACTTGCTGCCTTTTCTCTTTCTGATAATAGCCTTTCCAAAAGGCTTGAGGAGAAGGGATGTCTTACAGTGGTTTTAATTTGCATCTGCCTAATGATTAGTGGTGTTGAGTTTTTTGCATGTGTCGGCCACTTGTATGTCTTCTTTTGAGAACTGGGTATTCTGGTCCTTGCCTATTTCTTAATTGGACACATTGTTTTCTCTCTACGGAATTGAGTTCTTTATATATTTTTTGATACTAGCACTGTAGCAGATGTATGCCTTGAAAATATTTCTTTCCAATCCGTACATTATCTCTTCACTCTATTGATTGTTTCTTTTAATGTACAAAAGCTTTTAATTTTGACAGAGTCCCATTCCTCTATTCTTGCTTTTGTTGCCTGCACTTCGGGGATCTAATCTACAAAAGCATTTCCATGACCAATGTTTCCTAGTTTCCCTATGTTTCCTTCTAGTTGTTTTACAGTTTCAGATCTTACTTTAACTCTAATTGTAAAGAAGAGACTTTCCTTTTATCATGTATATTCTCGGCACCTTTGTTGAAGATCAATTGACCTTACAAGTGTGCGTTCTTTGTTGAGCTCTCTATTCTATAGCATGGGTCAGTGTGTTTATTTCTATGCAAGTACTATTGTGTTTTAATTACTATAACTTTGTAGCATAATTTGAAATCAGGTAGTACGCCTTCAGCTTTGTCCTTTTTCCTTATGATTGTTTTGGCCACTTGACCTTTTGGGTTCCATTTGAATTCTAGGGTTTGTTTTTTTTTAATATCTATGAGCCATAACATCAGAATTTTGATAAGGATTGAATTGAAGCTGTTTTGGGCAGTATGGGCATTTTAATATTAATTCTTCTAGTCCATATTAATTATATTAATTATTATAATTATAATTATATATTATTTTATAATATAATTAATTATATTAAAAATTATATTAATTCTTCTAGTCCATAAACATGAGTGATCTTTTCATTTATTTGTGTCTTCAATTTTTTTCATTAAAGTTTCATAGTTTTCAAAATATATACATTAATAAATTATGGTATATGTACACCAGGGAATACTACACAGCCTTAAAGAAAGATGAAGACTTTACCTCTTTCATGTTTACATGGATGGAGCTGGAACATATTCTTCTTATTAAAGTATCTCAAGAATGGAAGAAAAAGTACCCAATGTACTCACCCCTACTATGAAACTAATTTAGGGCTTTCACATGAAAGCTATAACCCAGTTACAACCTAAGAATAGGGGGAAGGGGGAAAGGGTGGGGAGGGAGGGGGAAGGTGGGTAGAGGGAGGGGT
>CAUYPK010006610.1:0-24999 GCA_963574355.1 Loris lydekkerianus
GTAGCAACGACTCAGCAAGGCCCGGCCTGAAACTGCCTCTACCTAGATACAGCCAATGTGGTACCATGCCACTGGCCCGACCCTGTCACTCACCTCTTCCCCCGCCTTCTTTCCCTGCCCCCTCTCCACAATAAAAAAATAAATAAATTAAAAAAAAAAAAAAAAAAAAAAAGAACATACTGCAACTCCAAAATGACTATTTCAACTTCTTATATTACACAGAGCCCACTAACACTGCTGCCACTTTCCCCTGGATTAATAATCCCAATTATCTTTCTTGGATGTTGGCCCCAATTCTTTCACCAACAGCTGCAGCATTACATACATGCATTGTTTCTCTCTGTAAGAATTGCCATCTTGGAGGCCATGGTGGCTCACACTTATAATCCTCACTCACTGGGAGGCTAGGGTGGGGGGATTGTTTGAGGACAGGAGTTTGAAGCCAGCCTGAGCAAGAGAGAGACTCTATCTCTTAAAAACAAACAAACAAACAAAAAATCCCCCTAATTAGCTGGGCCTATACTTGTAGTCTCAGCTACTCAGGAGGCTGAGGCAGAGGACAAAAACCAAAAACAAGAAAGAGAAGAGGAGAGAAAAGAAAAGAAAGAAAGAAAAACAACCCTGCCATCTTGCAGAAAGAAAGAAAAACAACCGTACAACCCTACATCTTCTCGTTGTAGAACCAAATGAGAATAATACTAGACATAGGAGGAAGTCCTGCTGAAGCTAATGGACATAAAACAGAACAGAGAAAACTTTTTTGAACCTCCATCACACCTTGAGATGAAAATCTATCAATACTGATGGAAAGTGGCTGTCTCCCTAGAGCCAGAGCGGTGGCTGATACATAACATCAGCAAGTACTTGTTGAAGTACTTTGATTGAATGAATCAATCAAAACATTTTGCACTGAACTTTTGCCTATTCTGCAGATTCTTTTGTCTGTGGGAATTTTTTTCAAAAGTTCATTTGCTCATCAAACTTTCTGGGTTTTTTGTTTTATTTTGTTTTTTTTTTTTTTTAAATTTCTTTGTTTTAATTATTAAATCATAGCTGTGTACATTAATGTGATCATGGGCCCCCATACTTAATTTCTTTCTTTTTTTTTTTTTTTTTGTTTTTTGTTTTTGTAGAGACAGTTTCACTTTATGGCCCTCGGTAGAGTGCTATGGCATCACACAGCTCACAGCAACCTCCAACTCCTGGGCTTAAGCGATTCTCTTGCCTCAGCCTCCCAAGTAGCTGGGACTACAGGCACCTGCCACAACACCCAGCTATTTTTTTGCTGCAGTTCAGCCAGGCCGGGTTTGAACCCACCACCCTCGGTATATGGGGCCGGCGCCTTACCAAGTGAGCCACAGGTGCCGCCCTTAATTTCTTAATCAATAAATCATTGACTACTACACCAAGGCTCCAAGGTGGTATTAGTGACCACCAGGAAGCTTCTGGAGCCTTTAGGCAGGCACGAATCATTCCCAGACATACCTGGATATTCTTAATGATCACCTCTGGCCAGCCTCTTTTGTGTGTCTTTGATCTTTTTCTCCCTGGCTTCACATATTTACTATTACTTTTTTTTTCTTTTTTCAGAAAAGAGGCCTCCAAAATTGAATTTCTCTTAGTGCCCACTGCTTTCCATTTTATTGATAAATCAAGTCTTAAGTGCAATTGGGGGTTAACAGTCTTGTCCTATTTTAGGTGATATGGGGGTGCTAGCAGGAGGCAAGTAGGGTAAGGACTGTGATATTTCAGTGTAACACACAACCTTTCTATCACCACTAATCTTTCTTTTCTGCCATTTTTCCTCCATGCACACATGCAGAAGTCAGATTTAATATTCATCAATTCAACTGATTCCATGGAAACAATGGTGATTTCTAAGATGAAAAAGAATTATAGATACACACTGATTATATTTTTTGGCTGCAAAAACCAAAACTCTGACTCATCAAATTAAATTACTCATTAAAATACAGGCCAAATAAGTATACTCTGCAGTCAGGTACTGATGTCTATCAGATGGGACAGGGAATGAGATAATGTTGCAAAAGAATAATTTACTCCCCTGTTCTCATGGGTAGAAATACAGGATGCATTTCTAGGATCACTATTAATTTATTAAGCCCACACAAGGTGTGAATTAAATTGCCCTCATCCTTCTTTTTCAATAAGAATATCTGAGATGGATGTTTGCACAGCTCCTCCAAGTGAGCTTTTTATTCTTTTTCTTATGAAAAGGACACTGAGATTCAAAAGGAGAGCTCTGCAAGCTTCAAGACAGGTTCCAGAGAGCACAATCGTTTGGGACAATATCCCCTGGTGAAAACTCATTTATGACTGTGACTTTGCTATTTGCATTAAAGTAGCATACTCCTAGGCCCTCTGTGTTGTGTCTTCTGATTTCTGTTTGGGGATGTGAGGCGATGTGGGAGCATGAGGCCCAGGGGAAGGGGTAAAGCCAGAGGACGCCCTATTTTTACCATTTACAGTCTTGCTTGCAAGTTGCTCTGATCTTGCACTCCTCAAAACTAACTGCATATTAGACTTCCTTGGACAACTTTAAAAAATAACAGATGTTCAGCTCCACCCCAAGCTGATTAAGTCAGAATGTCTGGGGTAGAGGCTGGAGCACTGATATTAATATTTTTAAAACTTCCCAGGAGACTCTAAGAAGCAGTTGCATTAAGAACTCCTGAGTGTGAGGCAGAGGTGAACAGGTGAAGAAGCCCTCGTGACAACAGTCTGGGGACTCCTGTTCTATTACCACCTTCAGAGGGGCTCTCTGGACACAATCTAATTGCTTTCATTCTTTATTATAATATAAATACTAAGAAGAGGAGAATTAAACAAAATCACCTAACGTTGGAACTACGTGAGTTTAGCTTCAAAGGCATTAAGTGTTCATAAGCCAAGAAACTTTTAGATTCTTCCCAACATTTAGTAGGATCAATCTCCCTCAGTCTAGCCTGGTTACTTTTTTGTTTGTTTGTTTGTTTGTTTAAGACAGGAGTCTGGCTCTGTTGCCCTAGCTAGAGTGCTGTGGCCTCAGCCAAGCTAACTGCAACCTCAAACTCCTGGGCTCAAGCAATCCTCCTGGTTCAGCCTCCCAAGTAGCTGGAACTACAGGTGTGTAGCACTACACCCAGCTAATTTTTCTATTTTTAGTAGGGATAGGGTCTTGTTTTGCTGAGGCTGGTCTTGAACTCCTGACCTCAAGTGATCTTCTGACCTTGACCTACTAGACTGCTAGGATTATGGGTGTGAGCCACCATGTCTTGGCCTCACCCTGCTTTCTAAACCACTTATTTCCCTTGGTAGAGTAAAAGGAAATAAGGTCACTTCATAAAGGGAATCACAGTTCATCTGAGACCCTTTATCCCTGGATCATCCAAATCTTCTCTTAGACTTCTAGCATCTGCAGCCCAAGTATTCAAGAAGACATTCACCATTCTTAAATACTGCAGACTGATACTGATGGTAAATAGGAAGTATATTATGATAGGACCTGATCCACAGGAAGGAGTTTTTGGACATGTCTAATTGCATGTTGAGAAAACTTCTACTAATACATTTTGAGTCATTTAAACTGTTTTTGTTCAGGGGTGGCACCTGTGGCTCAAAGGGGCAGGGTGCGGGCCCCATATGCCAGAGGTGGTGGGTTCAAACCCAGCCCCGGCCAAAAACTGCAAAAGAACAAAATACAAAATAAAAACAAACAAACAACCCTCCCCCCCAAAAAACTGTATTTGTTCATAACTTAGGAAATAAAAGCAACACAGATATATTTTTTGGCACTGGTCTCTGTTCTGTATCCTTAGAATTGCATGTTTGTTCGTAAAAATCTGAAAACAAGAACTCAAGAATCTATTCAAACTGGGATTAGAATATGCATCAATTTTAATCTACTAAAGGGGCTTTCTATTAGATTCTACATGGAAGGTGTGTGCTGTCAGGAGCCATACCTAAGTGCCAATCAGCAAGATTTGTTACTTGCTGTTCTTCCCTGTCAGCTTCCTCTGCTGGTTTGGTTTATCTGCCTAGGGAAAACTAAGAAAGGGCAATTAAAACACTGCTCAAACTTTACCACACTTCCATTTTTAAGTTGCAAAGGCACTCCATATTCTTTAAATAACTTCAGTATTTAAAGCTTCTCTGACACTTTTAGCTAATGTAAAACCCTGGCAGGGGAAGGTTTAAGTAGAAATGGATGCGTGAAATGTCTTAAGTCCAACTCTAGTCCGCCTATCACTTTGTGATCACAGCACTAATGATAGGACTGTCACTCATCACTGTGAGATGTTCACCTCTCCTGATATTTCGCCACATCATTCACATACACACAGAACCACCTATTCCTTTAATTATTTCCTCTGTAAATGCTCCTTGGTTCCTATGATGGGCACTAAGGAGGCAGCGAGCTGCATTCCTCAAGATTACACTTTAGCAGCAGGATAGAGTGGAGCAGAGATGGTACAGCCTGCCAAACAGGGTGGAAATCTTGTTTTGCCACTTAGCTCAATTTTCTCAACTGTTAATGGGAACAGTAATATCTGCGTCTTAGGTCACTGTGAAATTTGACAGAGAATGGACACAGAAACCTCTGCTGCCTCTCTCTTACTCTCTGCCAACCTGAATGCCAGGTTTTCTTCATTCTGTTTCTGCACGTTTTTTCCAATCCAATCTCTGCCTTTTATATCCCCTTTCCTAGGTACTGTCCTCTTGTGGAGATTATTATTGGTTGGCTAGCTGGTCTGTCTACCTCTAGGTTTTCTTCTGCTTTCTTTAATCAATTCTTCAAAGTGCCTCCTGTGCAATCTTGCTGAAATTTAGATCTCATCCTGAATTTTCTTCAGCTCTAAACCAAAAGTCTTTGGTGACTCCCATAGTACCTGCTGAATGAAGGCTAAACCTCTTGGCATGCATGACATTCGAGGCCATGCATGAGCTGATTCTAGTCTAGAATTGTCTCCTTCTCTCTCATATATTTACAGGGCTGAACTTGCATACAAGTATTTAAGTGTGTATATGTGCATTTTTCTAGGTAAAATTTCATAGCATTCAACACATTCTCAAATGAAAGCCAAAATGTTTAAGAACTGGTACTGTGTGCCTTCCTGATCTTTATTTTTATCTTCTAGTGATCCCTTATTCTGGGGCTTGGGCCACTCCTTAAAATTTTCATCACCTTATTAAAGTTGTTATTGTTTATGATTTTCTTTATGGTACCCACTGTATCTAGAATGCCCAACCCCCCAGTTTAGCTTATTTAAATTCTACTCACTCTTCAAGGTTAACTCAAATGCCATGTTTTCCAGAAAGTAACACTGATACCCCCATAAAAATGACTTAATCTGTAGATTATGTCCCTAATACTTTGAACTTCCACTGTCTTATTGTGGTAGTCTGACCATTCATCCTAGGATCTAACTCCCCCGTCTCCCCCAAGCCCTTTGTCAGTGGACACTGTACTCTATCCTGCTATAGATAGAACGTTCTTGCCCCATTTTGGGGGGACTTGCTTCAGCCCCTGATATTGGGCAGACTCAGTGATGGTGTGCCAGTACAAATGTAGGCTTTTTGTCACACAGGTCTCTGTCTGCCCCTCTCACACTTCTCCCATCATTATTAGAAGAACACGCCCCAGCTAGCTTGCCAGTCCCAACTGGCTGAAAGGCATGTGGAAAAAGCCTGAACCTAGCCCTACTCGGCCAAGTCCAGTTGAGACCGTCTCATCCCCAACCAACCTGTATGTGAATTAGTCAGAAAACATAGCCTTTATTTCAATCCGTTGTCTGGGATGCTTTGTTACTCAGTATTACTGCACCAACAGCTAACTGATATAATTTTTGTACAGTTCTGTATTTGGTTTTCCCGTATAGTATGTGACTGTTCCTCTTCCCCAGGTGTAACCTTCTGGTTGGTGGTGGCCATACTGTCTTCATCTCTGTGTTCTTCACTGACTTAGTCATTTTTTGCACAGAGCAAGCACTCTGTACATTATTGTTGGTTCCTCCTTGATAACAATTTACTGAGGCTTCAGATCAACAGAGGAAGTCATTAGTTAGTGACATCTTGATTGTCATCAAAGACTACCCAGTGTGTTACATGTGGTGGTACCAGTGTTAGAGTTTAACAAGTTTCCACAAAAAGCTTCTGGAAAAGATAAAAGTAACAATAACTACTGCTTAGTATACACACAACTGTTAGTTACCATGCCAGTAATGGCAGGATTATGCTTTTCAGCATGTGACAGAAGGCAATTATCACAAAGCTTTAAGGAGCCAGGGCAAAGGAGCTCCCGCTCATCTTGTAAACAGCAAATTTGGAGTCTTCCACATGTTCTCAGACAGCTTCTGCTCCTATACATTTTGGAGGGCATTTTCTCCCTTTGCATCAAGGCTTTCAGCCAATTCATGGATGTTTCATGTGGATATTTGTCACTCTGTTTTTAGGACATGTGTTAGGAGCTGAGAGCTGGGTGAAAACAGGTCAGAGGTGCAGCTAGTGGAAGCAGGTTACTGAGCACATGAGAAATGAGCATATTTCAGACTGAGAACTGAGTCTGCCTTCCAGCCCTGCACTGGTCTCTGCATAACTAGCTGTGTGAACTCAGGAAATCATTTCGCTTAGCTGTAATGGAAGGAACTAAGATTGATGGGATGCAATCTCTGGTCTGATAATCCATACACGTTGTCTCATTTCATCCTCACAAAAACACCAGGAGAAAGTGAAGAGCTTTAAAGCTGCTAATTTGTGCAAGGTCACATGGCTATTAAATGGCAAAGCCAGGATTTACATTCAAGTCTGTCTGTTTGCCTCTAACATCCATGCATTTCCCAGAACACCACCACCTCCTGCTGGTGATGCCTGGGGCATTTCCCCATCACCCTAATGTGACTCCTGGGTCATAGACCTCAGTCCAGGTTGAGTCTGAAGTTGACAAGCTCCTTGTACAAAGAGATTTATATTTCTAGGCCCCACCTCCCATAGAAGTTAGCCCCATGGCTTGCAGCCCCAACCACAAGCCATTTTTGCTTTCTTTTCTTTTCTTTTTTCTTTTTTTGAGACAGAGCCTCAAGCTGTCGCTCTGGATAGAGTGCTGTGTCATCACAGCTCACAGCAACCTCCAACTCCTGGGCTCAAGCGATTCTCCTGCCCTCCCAAGTAGCTGGGACTACAGGCACCCACCACAATGCCTGGCTATTTGTTTTTTTTTTTTTTTTGGTTGCAGCCGTCATTGTTGTTTGGCGGGCCTGGGCTGGATTCGAACCTGCCAGCTCAGGTGTATATGGCTGGCACCTTAGCTGCTTGAACCACAGGCACTGAGCCTACTTTCTTTCCTTTTTATTATCTGTTCTCAAAGTTTCATAACCAAGGTCATGCAAACTATAAGAGAACTTCTGAACTTTCTTTTCATAAATATTTGCACATAGGTTATGTTTAAGTGCGAGGTGAATTTTTAAGACCAGTTTAAGACACAGCCTCTGTTTTGGAGTCATAGGAACTTCCTACACTACAAACCACTTTCTGTATTAGTCCAGAATCTTCAATGTCAGTAACATAGCATGGAGATGGCTAAGTATTTGCATCAGGAAAGGGGTTGCTCCTCTGCCTTGGGAAGGTTGGTCATTTCTCTTCACAGCAGCAAACCAGCAGGAAATCAGGAAACCAGCAGGCATCTCCTCTCATTCCCCTCAAGGGTAAAGAAGGAAATCAGAAAAAGTACTGTTTTTTCCACAGCCTCCACTTTCTCATCTAGAAGGGAAAACCCAAAAGCTGGGACCAAAACTATCTACCTGGTCAGTCACGACCATTCAGAAGATTAATCAGCAACTGCCCGTTGGTTAGTCCCATCGCTCTGAGTCATGAAGCCAGTCAAGGAGAATCAGTGAAGTCACTGAGCCAACCAGGCAGGGGTCAGGGACTTACAGCACAAAGGCTGGCTTTCTCAAAGGCTCATTAAGTCCCATGGCCCGTGCACACGGTGTGGTCACCGCCCTTCTTGAATCACTTGCCACACAGCGCTGTGACTGTGGTTCATCTGCTTACATCCTCTTCCAGACTGTAAGAGCTGTGAGGAAGGAAGTACTTTCTCCTGTGCTCACCGCTCTGAGTCTAACACAGAATCTGGCCTGCAGAACATGTTTGATAAAATTAAGTTTTATTTTGGACTGATGTGCTAACTTTAAAGAACTAGAAAAGAAGCCTGATATTCCTTTATATAAAAAGAAAGAAAATACGCAGATGCTCATAGTCTGAATATCTTAGACATGAATCCAGGGGATTGTGGAAGGAGGGGAACTTGGGTAGAAGAGGATGTTAAGTCATCACAGATGTTTTGCATTAGACGTTGCATAGGAGTTTAACTGCCTATATAATTAAAATGTAATCTATTGATATTTATATTATTAACTTGACTCCATGGTGTGCCTAAAGGTATTCTGAAGATTGCTTTTCAAAGGTATAATGAAATGAGAGAAATGTATATTAATAATACGTGGTTAAAAATTTTAATTGGTTACAGGTCTGTTCAGAGATGCTTAAGACTTTTTAATATCCACTTTTCCTATGTGTAAAATGACTTATTAGGTTTTTGTAATCAAACTGACTACACAGTTTTTGGAAATTTAAAAATGCCCCACATAATTTCTGGCTTATAGTTTCTAAAACTTATTATTATTTAACGTTTATAGTCCATTGAAGACTTCTTAACACTTAACTGACTTGGTTAGTTAACCAGTTGGTTGGTTAATCAAAAACGTTGATTAAAGAGGAAAACCATAAAAATGCTATATATATGGCCATTAAACATTTCATATTTAACTCAAAATATAAATATAATCTAGACTACAGTTTCAGAGTAGAGGCTTACTTACGTAGAACATAGGCTCTGAAGCAAGCTTTCTGGCTGTGTCACTTACTAGCTATGTGATCTTGAACAAGTTAAATTCTCTGTCTCAATTTCCTCATCTGTAAAATGGGGAGGAAATAATATTTACTTCATGTGGCTGTCATGAGGACTAACTAATGTATATATCTTTATTTAGGACAGGCCCTGGCACATGGTAACTTCCTAATCAGTGTTAATTGTCATTGTATAAATCAAGAGTTATATGAAATATTTAGTTGTGACTTAAAATGAAACAGCATTTGAAGTCATTTTCCAAGAAAAGAAAGTGCAAAATCCTTAACATTTTAATGATTTTTCATTTTTTGTAGTGTTTGCACCACCTAGCTGTCATCAATTTTCAAAGCGACCGGCCATTTTCAAAGCAATTAACTTAGTTTTTATATGAATAATTTGTTTTTATACTGCTCGATCTGCATGTACACTTTCTGCAGTCCTTTCTCTCCTACAACTGATCTGAGAATGTATCTGGCCATAGGAACAGCATCCCAAACCACCCTCTCCCATTTTAAGGGAAAAAGATAATCTTTCATCTCTATTTCTCTATGAATTTTCCCCAAATAATAATACTTCCAGGGTAGCAATTATGAAGTTAACTAGAAAAAAATCATTGTTGGTGTTATAAAAAGTGAATGACTCCAAGCATTGGATAAAAATAATTCTTTTGCAATTTAAGTTGTTTTCAATTTTTTGGCTTCAATAAAATTAAAAGAGAACCTAAGCAAGTTAAATCATTAAAAACAGTTCTTGACAGTGTAGTAGTACATCATATTTGCCATGTATCTCTGTGGAAGTTCAAATTCATGAGGACACTGATGTATGTGAATGATAAAACTACTTCCATTGCTTAACTATGTGTATGACTTTTATTAAAAACAAAAAATAAGAATAAAGTCAATATTGAATAGTGTCTCATTCTAGTAATACATAATATCCATTCATAGCTCAACGAATCTTTAAAAGCTCCTCAGTTTCATTAAGAGATGTGATTTTAAGAAAATTTTATTTTTTATATTCACTTGTTTATCATACTTTTTTTTTGAGACAGAGTCTTACTTTGTCACCCTCGGTAGAGTGCTGTGGCATCACAGGTCACAGCAACCTCAAACTCTTGGGCTTAAGCAATTCTCTTGCTTCAGCCTCCCAAGTAGCTGGGACTACAGGCACCTACCACAATGCCCAGCCATTTGAGTCATTAATCTAACCTTGCTATTCTATATCCAGAAATGTTTGTATAAATAGGAAGAGTCTTACTCTTGAGTGAGACTTCATTAATCTGACCTTGCTATTCTACATCCAGAAATGTTTATAAAGGATGGAATCTCACTCTTGCTCAGGTTGGTCTCAAACCTGTGAGCTCAGGCAATCCACCTGCCTCAGCCTCCCAGAATGCTGGGATTACAGGCCTGAGCCACCTTGCCTGGCCTTTGTTTATCCAACTTTTAATGAATAAATGTTGTGTTGAACAAATGTCTAATACTAGTAACTATTATTCATACTAGAAAAAAGATGTAAGCAGTCAAGATTATACAGCTGAAGGAAATACAAAACATTTTAAATTTATAAATATGTTTTAGAGAAGTATAGTAGGATAATTGATTTAAAAATCTTTAAAGTATTAACATATTGCATTAGAATAAAGTTATGTGGAGTAAGTGAGATGTAAAATGACTTAAAGAGAAAAGAAACTTTCTACCAGTTAAAAAAGAGCTTATTTGTGTATTTTTTAAAAAATGGATACTGGTGGAAATCAAATCTCTATGTATTTAGATTCCACTAGACCCCTTAAAAGTGATGCTATAATTTTTTAAAATAAAATATCACTTTTATACCATTTGCAATTATTTAGTCCTATAATGTAAAATTTAAGATGTCAACTTTCAAATGTGTGAGAGGGTACATAATTTTCAAAATTCTTGCAGCGGATCCATGAGCAAAAATTTTGAGGGAGAGTAGTCTATTCTAGAGAGTAGTCTGACAACTGTGAATTTTATGCATCAGATTCCAGGGTATAGACCTTTGTCATTGTTATTTACATATCCATGAGGGAAATGCTATTTTGTGGTGCCTCCCAAACTGATTCTTACCAGCTTTTACATTTCCAAAACCATTACAAGCCTTTACTTGGAACTCTACTATATTTATGCAAGTCCTGTGCATAAAAATGGTGCTGCTTTGAAGATTCTTAGAAGGGATTACTTTTTAATGTCATCATCAACAATAATCTGATTTTGTGCCCAAATTTTCATGACTTTTTTTCCTTCCATGCAGTGCAAAGTACTTCACCCACTATATTCAATTAGTCTAACAAATCCTGATGAAACATGCAGGTGTTAGAAACCGGGTTAAGTGATATTCCTTCAGGGAGTCAAAGATGGTGTCAATAATAAACGAAATAAAACCAATGACTCTTTCTATTTATACAAACATTTCTGGATATAGAATAGGAAGGTCAGATTAATGACTTAACTATTCCTTTTCCAAGCTGATGTTTAGTTTGGGCTCATTTAACCACATGCCTCTTCTTTAGTTCACTTATAACAAATACATATCTGCAAACTGTCATTTGCCAGACTCCCACCTATTTTAATTTTATACAGTCTCTCTGGCTAGTTTCATCCATTATAATGGCTTTAACTCCTAATGGTCAGTGATGATTCCACCAAATACCTCTCTTGTCCAGACCTTTTAAAACTGTATTGTTGCCTGCCATTAATGAAATCTTCATTCATTCCCTTTTACTTTTTACGCCCAAGTGATCCCAAGTTCTATTGATTTTACTTAAGAAATAACCCTAAAATCCCTTTCCCATTCTCATTTTTCACCACTGCTGTTCAATTCAGGGTCTTATTTCCTCTCTGGAGAGTCTTTCCTTCCTTTTTTTAAGAGACAGAGTCTCACTTTGTCACTTTCAGTAGAGTGCCATGACGTGTCACTGCTCACAGCAACCTCCAACTTTTGGGCTTAGGCAATTCTCTTGCCTCAGCCTCCAGAGTAGCTGGGACTACAGGCACCTGCCACAACGCCCATCTATTTTTTGTTGTTGTTGCTGCAGTTTGGCTGGGGCCGGGTTTGAACCCGCCTCCCTCGGTACATGGGGCTGGCACCCTACTCACTATTACTGAGTAGTGAGTAGACTCACTACTACTCACCGAGACTACTCACCTAGTCTTTCCTTCCTAACTGATCTCCCTGCCCTAGTCTTCATTTCACTCTCCACAACGCGTCACCCACCCAGTATCTTTAGAAGTTAAATGAAATCATGCCATCCCAGATCTGAAAACTGGTTCTTCATTGCTTGTAATTTAAATACAGATTTCCAAGTGTGGATTTTTTTTTTTTTTTTTTGGAGACAGAATTACACTCTGTTGCCTCAGGCTAATGTGTGGTTGGGCAAGCCTAGCTCACAGTAGCCTCAAACTTCAGGGTTCAAGTGATCCTCCTGCCTCGGCCTCCTCCCAAGTAGCTGGAATAATAGATCCCCACCACAATGCCTGGCTAATTTTTCTATTTTTAGCTGAGATGGGATCTCACTCTTGCTCAGGGTGGTCTTAAATTCCTGAGCTCAAGAGATCCTCCCACTTTGCCTCCAGAATGCTAGGATCCTCCCACCTTGCCTCTCAGAGGCGTGAGCCACTGGGCCTGGCCCCAAGTGTGGTTTATAAAGCCTTTCGAGATCTGTTTTCTGTCTACTTTTAAAACAAAACCTCTAAGGCTGGGCAAGGAGGCTCACACCCATAATCCCAGCACTTGGGAGGCCAAGGTAAGTGGATTGCCTGTACTCACAGGTTCAAGACCAGTCTGAGCAAGTGTGAGACCCCTTTCTTTGTATCTAAAAAATAGCCGGGGCGTTGTGGTGGGCACCTGTAGTTCCAGCTATTTGGGAGGCGGAGATAAGAGAGTCCAAGAGTTTGAGGTTCCTGTGAGCTATGATACCATTGCACTTTACCCAGGGAGACAAAATGAGACTCTGTCTCAAGGAAAAGAAATAAATAAAGCAAAACCTCCCACTCCTTCACCCAAGTGCAAATGTGAAATCCTTGAACTTGAGGAATAAGACAAAGTGTTTATGTTACAACTTAGTAGGAAGACATAGATATCGCCAAATGTTAGGGTGTTTACTTATTTTATTAAAAGTTCTAGCAAAGTACTGTGCTTGGCAGTAGGGTGGAAGGAGGGCTCTGGGGAAGGCTTTCTGGGAGAAAAGCCAGTTCTTAAAGGGTTTCCTTAGGTTAAATTGCCAGATAAACCCTAGGGCTCTCAGTTAAATTTCAGATAAACAATAAAAAAAAGTTTTATAAGTACATCACATCCAATATTTGGGATATAAACTAAAAATTTATAATCATGGTTTATGTGAAATTCAAATTTAACTGGGCCATCTACATTTTTATTTATTAAATTCAGCAATCCCCACCTCAGGTAGATGGAACAGCTTGAGAACAAGAATAACAGGCACCAGAAAACAGAGACGTCTAAGTCATCTAACATGGCGGGAGTATGAGGTGTGTGAGGGATGGGAAAAAGAGGACATTATGGGACATACTGCTAGAAAAGCAATTGGGGCCTAATCATGGAGGTTTTAAAAATTATTTTTATTTGTTTTAAAGCAGGTGTCACTCTGCTGCCCAGGGTAAAGTGCAGTGCAAGGTCACTGCTCACTGCAACCTTAAACTCCTGGCCTCAAGCAATCTTCCCACTCCACCCTTCCCAGTAGCTGGGATTACAGACATAAGCTACCATGCATGGCTTTCAGAGGCTTTTGAATGATCTTGATTTGTCAAAGAAGAATATGATGTCATCCTGCAAACTTACATTCAGCAATGAAACACAGACAATATCCTTTATAAAAAATAGAGTATACATATACATTTTTATGGACCTAACTCATGTCTCCCTGGGGGCTTACTGTTAACACTGTTTATATGAATTCTAAAGACCTCTGGTACCATACATTGCTTTGCCCTTAAATAGAGAGAGAGATATACTTTCTAACAGTTACATTTAAGCATAAATATCTATGTTTTTGTCTCTAAAAAATAGTTGGGCGTTGGCAATAATAAACATTAAATATCTTTATAAAACAAATTTTCAATGCAGGTAGTGATTTACACACTTTTTTTCGAGACAGTTTTTCAACATTCTATTGCTCAGCCTAGAATGCCATGGTGTCAGCCTAGCTCATAGCAACCTCAAACTTCTGGGCTTAAGCAATCTCCTGCCTCAGCTTCCCAAGTGGCTGAGACTATAGGCACCCACCACGACACCTGGCTAATTTATTTTATTTTTAGTAGAGATGAGGATCTCGCTCTTGTCAGGCTGCTCTTGAACTCCTGAGTTCAAGGGATCTCCCTCTATGGCCTTCCAGAGTGCTAGGATTACAGGTGTGAGCCACCACGACCTGACTAATTTACACACTTCAAATCTAAGATGGATATCTATAACCAGCTAAGAGTCAATAAATTACGATCTTGTTTATACACTAAATCTTGATTTAAGTAATATGTAGATACAGAGCATATCAAAATATTGGCCATCTGAAGAGCAGCTATAAAAAATTAACAAATTATGAAATTAATACATATGCACTAGTTGCCCTAACCAGTACAAAACATCTTGCTTCAACATAAATTATTCAGATTAACAATGATTAAAAAACGAAGTAGCAATTTTGGTTTTATTTTTACTGCATAAATATCAATATATCTGTTTTTAAATCAGTTTGAAATTCAGTTCTGAAATAGCAAGAATTCAAATGACATATTTAGAAACCTGTTTTTAAAAAAATTTAAGCATCGAGGAATATTTTCTGTGATTTTTTTTTAAGGTGAAAAAAGACATTTTTGAGCAAATGGGGAAATTTAATTAAAGATGCAGTGGACATTTGATGATAAGAAGGAACTATTTTAATATTGTGGGGCTTTGGAATAACTGTGGTTAAGTTAAAAATAAAATCCTTTCCTGTTGAAGGTACATATCCAAATATCATGGGTACAATGATATAATGTCTGGAATTTGCTCTTAAAATACTCTACTTTGAAAAAAGACTGGGGAAGTTGATGAAACAAAACTACCAAAATGTTGATAACTGTGTGGTGATGGTCTATGGGGGTATTCAGTATATGATTCTACTTCAGTGCATATTTAAACATTTCCATAATAAAAAGTTAAAAACAAAACATGCCTTTTTCATGAGTGAACAATTTCTTTGAAAGTCCTCCTTCCAATTCATAGTTATGTGTATACATGCATGCGCACGTGTTCACACACACACACACACATATACTCTTTCCTGTAATGGTTAATGAAGCAATTGAGGCTGTTATGTCTTATTAATAATCATTCATTTATTGAGTACATTCTGTAGACCAGCACTATGCTTAATAATTTCCATGAAAAATTCATTTAATGTTTCCAATAATCTTTTGACCTATGCTTATTATCCCCATTTTACAAATGGAGAAACTGAGTCTTGGTGCAGTGATACAATATCTGTGGATCCAGACGCAGGCTGGCTGATTCTAACTACAGCTTGTACTGCCAGGTAGAATAGCAAGTGTATAAATAGAGATATTCACGATACTTATTATGATGAAAATCGCTGACATATTTCTCCCTTGCTACAGCCATGTGGCTCAGGGCCAGACTTTCGATCCACTTAAACCCAGGGTGGGTTCAGTCACAGATCAAGCTGTTGTTTTAAGTAGAGCAGGAGAAAGAAACTACGCTCAGACAAAGGAGGAGAAGCAAAGAGGACCAGCAGAAGTCTCTTCTCATTGACAGTATTAGTCCTGCAACTGTTTTATGTTTTCCTTTTTTTTGGGGGGGGTACCTTAAAAATAATGCAAAATAACCAAAATGCAGAGTTTCCTTTTTTCGTGCCTTCCGATGCCTGTGTCTATTTTGCAAGTGTTTGCTTCGGGTTTTAAATAATTCATCAGGCAGTGTCTCTTGTTTGGCACAGGCAGGCAGGGGGTGGTGGAAGGGGGTAGCGAGGGAGAGGCAAGCTGGGAGGATGCACATCATACAAGTGAGGAACTGGCACAGCTGCAGCCCTGCGAGACCCGCCCCGATGAGCTCATCCCTTGGCAGTGCAAATTAGGATGACATAATATTTCTGGAGAGCTCCTTCCAGCCCACTGCAGCAGGAGTGCTCTTGCTTTTCCTGAGCACAGGAAAAATTAGCATCGGTATTTCTAGCTGTTCCTGAGGAAATAGCATTTTACTCAAGGGTGTCATGGGAAACAAACATGCCTGCATTAGTACCAGCTCCTGAGCAAAAGGAAAACAGAGCTTATCAGTAAATAAGTCACTGATGACTGCACTTATCGAACTATGAAGGTAACCAGCAATCTTCAAAAACAGGGTCCAATCACAATGGCATGAAATAGAGCCTCTGTGTTTCTTCAGAGTTTTTTAGCTCAAGAGTCTACAAAAAAACCCACAGCAATAATATTAAATAATTATAATTTATGTATCTTGTGTTTTATGCCAGAAACTATGCTAAATGTTTTACATATACAATAGAACCTTTATAAGTTGACCACCCACGGATTGTAACAAACTGGTCAACATACGGAGGTGGTCAACATAAAGAACTTCTATTGCATATGGGTGGTACATGCTGGGCCTATGAAAATTAGGTCAATTTAAGGAGGTGGTCAGCTATGGAGCTTCTACTGTATTATCTATATTAACTCCTATTATAACCCTACAGAGTAGGCATGCCACCTCCACAATATACACACTTTACAGATGAGGAAACTGTAGGCCCAGAGAGGTAGGCAATTTGCCCTAGGTCAGATTGCAGCAGCCTACAAGCCCGCACTGTTGAATGCTATGCTACATAGCTCTCTAGGCCATGATATGGCTCTGATGGATATATGGCAGTATCTAACAATAGCTCAAAATAAAATACAAAAAGACTATTTTGACCAAGAAATCACAGATGATTTTAAAAAGGATATTTTCTACACCTAGCATTTCTCACTCCCTGGACACCCTGTTTTGTAAAAGAGGTAGGGACAGTCCTATTTATTACTAGGGATATTTTCTACGCCTAGTATTTCTCACTCCCTGGACATCCTGTTTTGTAAAAGAGGTAGGGACAGTACTATTTATTAGTCACCCATGAGCTAGACATTTTGCAAGGCATAGTACACAGCTTAATCATGTAACATAATGACTGACCCATGTTGTAGTTATCATTATCCCTAATATATAGATGACAAAACCCAAAGAAGTGAAGTAACTTGTTTAAAGGCATGGAGTAATTGGGAGTCCTGGGGTTTGCAGCCAAGTCTGTTTATTTCTGAAGCAGCATGCTATGTGGCAAAGCAAAGATTTTGGAGTCATTAGATCTGAATTTGAATTATGGCTCCTTACACTTGCTTTTTAACCTTGGATAAGTTCTTAATCCTCCTTAGTCCCAGCTTCCTCATTTATAAAATGGGAATAGCACTCAAAAGGAATGTCATGAGGAGCAAAGTAAATGGGAAAATAAAAATAAAGCAGTTGTCATAGGGTCTAGTGATAGGAGTCAGTCATGAAATGTTAATTCCTTTTGTTTTCTTTACATGAAGAGAAAACACCTTGGTGAAAATATTTAAAGGAACACGAGGGAAAAAATGGAACACACTTCAGTTTTCATCATTCCTTCCTCTAACTCCTCAAATAACCTCTGTTTAACTATTTGATCCAGAGTTTTGGAGAAAAGAAAAGTATATGAAGGGAGGGTAGAGAAAGAATAGAAAGAAAAACTGGGCCCAGGAGAGGATAAAGGACAAAGAAAACTTTTTTTTAGAAAACTACTAAAAAGATGGAAATGTGACAAAATGTGCAGCTGGCTAGGGGCTCCAGGTTCAGAAGGATTTTGATTTGGGTACTAGTTATAAACCAGAATGCTTTGAGCCTGTTTCCTTAGTTATAAAATGAGCTAATAATACACTCCTCAGAGTCATCGTGAGACTCCAGTAAGATAACATACAGTCGTGAACACAGTGCCTGGTGTGCAGCAGGAACTCTAAGGGTAGACAGAGTAGGAGGAACCCAGAATCCCATCCACTGCAGCTGAAACCTGGTGTCCCCTCTTTGGGTCACAGAGAGTAAGCCTGGTTTACTGGATTAAGTGGGAGACAATCATTTTTCTGTGGACTTTTTTTTTTTTTTTTTTTTAAAAAAGACTTTCTACCAGAACCCATTTCAATCCCAATCCACTCTCTTCCCAGTATTTTGGTTCTCACACAGGTTACAGTCTGGGGAAGGGCAGTCTAGTTGGCAGGTAAGGGATAGTACTGTCCCTACCTCAACTCAGCTTCAGTGCTGATCAGAAACAGTCATGCTTCTGGGGGATTCCAATTGGAGACAGAATTTATTCTCCCTCGGTGAGATTTCATTAAAGCTGGGCTGATTAGGTATAATGAAGTTTCATCCATGGAAAATAGAGTTTGATTACTACTGGAATCCTCCCAAGCTAGGATCAAATTTCTGATCAGCCTTATCACAGAGAATCACCTGGATGGTGGCTTCTTGTGTGGCTTCTTGGGGGTTATGTGTTCATAAAATTGCCTGCCCAGTTCTAACCCCTATTAAATTAGGCAGCTTGAGATTCACAACACCAAAATCTATGCCATAGGATGTCAGAAACAGAACACAACCGGCAGATGCCATAACAGCATTAAGAAAGGAACTTTAATCTTCACTTACATGACAAAGAAGTAGATTTTAAAAACATAATTCCTGTGAAAACATTTTATCTTAAAATGAAACACATATATGCCCAGAAAATATTATTTGTACACTCCATAACTACATGAAACCAGGCTGTACTCCCTTAGCAATTTTTCACAAATATGATAGTTCTACATTTAGTATACCTGTGGTCCCAGATGACGAAGCATAACAATCACTAATAGAACAAAGTATTCAACTAATTTCTAAAAAAGAGATTATATATTTTTCTTCTCCACGCATGGAAGCATCTTTTCTCACTTTTTTAAAGCTATGACTTTGCAAACAACATTACATGTAAACTTTGCCCTGCTACAGTAAAGTTGGTGACTTATACCAGGGAAAAGTTAGTCTCTATAATGAAAAAGAAACCACTTAAATAAACATGAGTTGAATTAGCTACAAAATGGGAAATGATTGTGATGTGAATGTCTCATATGCTCAAGTTTCAATTAAACTTTGAGGAAACCAATAGGATCAAATAATTTGACAACTGGAACCAACTTATGTCACCTATTCCCTGAGGATGTCCAAATCAAAAAGAACCAACTTGCCATGCATATGGTGAGCCAAATTCAGATGGGTCCAGTCCCACTTAAGTCTTTAGATGATTGCTCTCCATATGAGGTCTGATGGCAACCTCATGAAAGACCTTGAGCAAGAACCAACAAGAACCTCCCAAATTCCTAACTCAAAGAAACTGTGGGCAGTAGTAAAGCATCACTGCTTTAAGTAGCCAAGTCTTGTGGTGATTTGTTACACAGCAATAAAGAACTAACCCACCTACCCATTAAGATTTAAATTTCATAGTAGAGTTGAGTACACTGGATACTTTTTCTTCCATTCTTGAGATACTTTGCTAAGAAGGATATGTTCCAGCTCCATCCATGTAAACATGAAAGAGGTAAAGTCTCCATCTTTCTTAAAGGCTGCATAATATTCCATGGTGTTCATATACCACAATTTATTGATCCATTCGTGGGATGATGGGCACTTAGGCTTCTTCCATGACTTAGCAATTATGAATTGGGCTGCAATAAACATTCTGGTACAAATATCTTTGTTATAATGTGATTTTTGGTCTTCTGGATATATACCTAGTAGAAAGCTATAACCCTATTATAACACAAGAATATGGGGAAAAGGGCAAGGGAGGTGAGGGCAGGGGAGTGGGGAGGAAGGTGGAGGGAGGGTAAATGGTGGGACTACACCTACTGTGTATCTTAGAAGGGCACAGGTGAAACTTACTAAATGCAGAATATAAATGTCTGAACACAATAACAAAGAAAATGCCATGAAGGCTATGTTAACCAGTTTGATGAAAATATTTCAAATTGTATATAAAACCATCACATTGCACCTCATGATTGCATTAATGTACATAGCTATGATTTAATTAAAAAAAAAAGATTTTAATTTCAGTTCTTGAATTTTTCACTTAGTTCATTTCAACAGTGTCTAGTTCTCTTCTAAAATGTTCAGTATCTTTTTTTAATCTCATAGAACATAGTAAACATTTTTGGGAAAAGTCTGTCTACTAATTTCATCATGTGAGGCCCCATGTTTCTATTATCTGTTACTTTTCTTATTTTCTTCATTCATACATTTTTTTTTTTTTTTTTTTTGAAATAGTCTCGCTTTGTCACCCTCAGCAGAGTGCCGTGGCATCACAGCTCATAGTGACCTTAAACTCTTGGGCTTAAGTAATTCTCTTGCCTCAGCCTCCCAAGTAGATGGGACTATAGGTACCCCCTACAACGCCTGGCTATTGTTATTTTTTGGTTGTAGTTGTCATTGTTGTTTGGCAGGCCCAGGCTAGATTTGAACCCGCCAGCTCTGGTGTTATGTGGCTGATACCCTAGCCTTTGAGCTACAGGTGCGGAGCCCATTCGTGCATTCTTATCTCCTCATGATCCTGGTTATCATTAGTTGAGTAATGGACATTGTACACGAAAATTTCTAGAAATAATTTAAGACTTTGATGACATTCTTTTTTAAGAGATACTTTGCTATCAGTAGCTTTAGAAATCAGCAATCTGAAATAATCTTGATCCAGTTTTAGGGATTAAAAATGGTGAGTTGCAGGCTCTGAGAGGGCCAGTCTGCTTAGAGTTCATTCTTATTCCTACTGGTCTCCACTCAGTATCTCAATCCAAATTGCTGGGTATTTACTAGCTTCACCCCCAACTTTGGCAGTTTCCAGACTGCCAATTGCCTCTGTTCAACAGTGCTGTAAAAAGCCCTGCCATGTTTCTCAGCTTCTCAGCCACCTTTTTCAGGATCAACAGACTTCTGAATGGAAAAGTGGCCCCATGGGGCAGGCTCATCTTTCTCTCTCTCTCTCTCTTTTTTTTTTTTTTTTTTAACCATTTTCCTTATTTTCCCACAATTCTGCCTTGTTAGAACTCTCATGTCTCCAAGCAATTTCTCTTAGTACATTTTCTCCTGCTTTTATCCTTTTCAGTGGGAAGGTTGCACTAAACTCTGATCCTCATAAAAAAGGTGGAAGTTCTTACATTGTTTTATTAGATAATCTAGAATTATAGTCACCTCAGAAAACAAAAAATCATGTGCATATGTTTTGCTAGGGGTCTCTATTGCATAAATTCTTCAAGGCTGCTCCCATACTATAGGGAACAGTATTCTTTATACAAAGTTGTGAAGAACTGCCAACTACTCATTTAAGACAAGTCTGCTGTCATAGCAAAATGTGAAAAATTTCTACTGATAGAAACAAATAGTTTCTACAGGGAATATCAAGCACATTCCTGCAAGGACAGATGAAAGCAAATTCCCACAAGGACAGACATATTGCAGTTAGTATTTGCAAAACATACACAGTTAGTATTTGGAAAAATACACTGACTCTAGATCTGTGGAAAACCAGTGGCCATGTTGTAAGAAGACTCACTCAGTCTCATGGAGAGGTACCATGGCCACTGGGAACATTTCCCTGTGTCCTCTAGATTGTCTTATATTACTACTATATTACGATGCCTCCCTAAAAGTTAGTTACTATACAGAATGGAAGAAATACTCCAAATGCAAAAGAAAATCTGATCTTTGAAGTAATACGACTTTCAGTAACAAGAATTAGATGTCTAATATAATAGTGAATAGAATAAACTAGAATTTAAAATTTCAGGTACTTTGGATTAGAAATGGAGGAAACAAGTTGCTAGGTGTGACAATGTCGTTTTAAAAGGAATATCATAATTTAATTAAGTCCCATCTATTAATATTTTTATTATTGCTATATTTGCCTTTGGGGTCTTAGTCATAAATTCTTTGTCTAACCTGCTGCCTAAAAGTTTTTTCCTATGTTTTCTACTAGAAGTCTTATAGTTTTATGCCTGAAAATCTTTCACCCACCTTAAATTAATTTTTGTATGTGGTGAGAGATAGAGATTCTGGTTCATTCTTCTGCAGGTGGCTATCCAATTTTCCCAGAACCATTTACTGAATAGAGCCTCCTTTCCCCTGTGTATATTTTTTGTCTGCTTTGTCAAAGATATATACAGCTATATAGTTTTATATTTATGGGTTCTCTATTCTGTTCCACTGGTCTGTGTCTCTACTTTTATAACAGCACAGCAAAGGAAATAATCAACAAATACACAACTTACAGAAAATATTTGCAAACCAAACATCTGACAAAGGTCTAATATCCAGAATCTACAAAGAAATAAATTAGCAAGAAAAAAAAATCAGAAAGTAGGCAAAATGCATATGAAAAATGAAACACAACTTTAGTCTATAGTGAAGGAGGGAAGGGAAGGGAAGGGCGCGGGATGGGGAGGGGGTGGGAGTGATAATAGGGTATACTGGGGGACTGCAACGATGGAGCACATTGCAAGTACAAGTTGGTTCTATCATGTGTAGAACACAAATGTCCTAAGGCTATAATTGGGTAAATGAGATGAAAGCTATGCTGATTAGTATGATGTAAGCACTCCAATTTGTACAAATAATCAACACATTGAAAATGGCATAAATGTATTTATGATATATGTAAAAAAGACTTAATAAAAAATAATTTAAAAAATTAAAAAAAACCCAGGTGAATACAATGAACGTATTCAGGACATATGGATTTTTTTGCTGAGTACATTATCATCCACGTATCACTTATGTGTTTTTTGGATGCTGAAATGGTTTTGAGTATGGCAGCCATTTAAACAAATCACGGGGTCTCTAAGCTTTAGTTAGAGCTCTACTCTTTGTTTAAACAGTTCATGGGGTCTCTAAGCTCTAGTTAGAGCTCTACTCTTTCTTTAGTGTTTTGATTCATCTCTGCTTTCTGGCAAAACACATTGCAGGTAAATCTTATGTTACTGCCTAGGAGATGTAATTTGCAATTTATCCAGTCTTATTTTTTTTTTTAAGGCAAAAGTTACAGATAGCAAATATTATAGAGATTATACATGAACTTTTTGTTACTGGAGTATCATAGCTTCTAAGTCATTTCAGAGGAAAAAAAGGCTAAGGCATGTATATTTCCAAAATAAGCTGAATTCAGACTATTACTTTCAAGTCAAATAAAATAAACACAGACAAGTATTCTTCCTTGTTTTTTCCACTTCTTTTTCTATAATTTCATTTTTCAGAGTAAGAACTCTGGTTCCCTGAACACCAATATAATTACTTATTTGCTCTACCCTACAAAACATATAAAATAATTTCATTAGAGCAATACTAAGACCAAAACCAAAGTGATTAATACTCAAGATACATATTGCTTTTCTTTCTTCCTTAGATCAATTTCAGGTATTCTGTTAAATCAGTGGGTTTAAATTTTTTACTTTAATTATGATATGTGTGTGTGTGTGTGTGTGTGTGTGCGCGCGCATTTGGTAACCAGAACGCAAAACTTGTTTTTTGTTGAATCCAGATTTGAGTTTGTCTTGATGATTTTTACTTATTTTATAAGGGTCAAAAGACAAATCTATGTAAAACTAAAAGTCTCAGTAAGAATTATAGACATCTGTACCACGTCTCTCCCATTCCCCCTAACCCTCCATAGCTAAGTATTTTCATTTGGCCCTGATTTATCTTTCCTATGTTTACTTTCCAAATAAACAAATATACTTGTATTTCTCCTACTTTTATTAAACCACAAGTTGTGTGTTGCATGCTCTCTGTACACTTTAGACTTAACCACCCTGCTTCCTTTCTTACAAAAATATGATTTATAACACATTATGTATGTGATATTTGTCATTCTATTTTATAGTTGTATATTTCTCTATTATATAGGCAGTCCATAGTTTAATTAATAAGGCATTATGGATATATATTAAGAGTATTATCAACATTCTGTTGTTACAAATAATGCCTTTATTGATGACTTTGAGCTAAGTTTGTGGGTGTGTATGTTTTGATAAAATGTATTAATAGAGTTAATTTGTAGAAGGAAGATGATTGTTTTATAAGGTAAGGTCATATATAGTTTCCTTGGATGTATGGAATCCCACTTTACAAAATGTACTTTTCTAAACTTTGAATAATAATGTGTGAGCTTAGCCCTCATGCAGGTGTTCTAAACTATCTTGTAAAGAAAGAATATTCAGACTCATTCATATCCAATTAAAAGTGAGCAAAATATCTGAAAAGACATTGTCCTTACTTGTACAAAGGACAAGTAAGTGTATGGACGTTTGCTTAACAATATTAATCATGAGGCAAATGTGAATTAAGAGCAAACATTGTACATTACAGTATCTAACAAGACATTTCAGTAGGAAGAGCTCACAGGGGTGAAGAGGAGCAGGAACTCTTGTAAACAGTGCAGCCAGTCTAGAAAATAGTTTTTCTTATAAATATAAAGATACATCTACCCCATGACCCATAGATATGACACTTAGGGAATTAGAATTACTCTATAAAGACCTATACTCAAATATTTATGGCAACTTTACTCACAGTCCTGCAAACCAACCAAACTCGCATGGTCTTGAGAGTGAGGGGAGGTTATCTGTGCAGGGCTGGTGTGGGGAGACCACTGGGGTGATGCGACTCCAGGAGATTATGGTCATAGTCACCCAATGTATTCACCGTATCACACCCACAAAAAACTGATTTACTCCTGTACATTTCTAAAAATATCAACCAACGTGTAATAGGAGAGAAGGAAATCAGATTGTTACAAAGGAATCTAACTGTATGGTCGAGGTCCGATATCACCGGCTCATTAACCAAGAATCTAACTATTACTCTTCACCGCCCTCCATAGCACCAATGACGGGTAAGATTCCCAAAGCGGGGACAACCTAAGACAGGATATGGAGAGGCTGCACGGTGGATTACATTCATAGTACCCAAAGACGGGTAAGATCACTCTGCATTCAGTCAACCTAAGACAG